>JAOTRH010014775.1:0-22740 GCA_034768845.1 Heliamphora exappendiculata | reverse complement strand
TCTCTCTCTCTCTCTCTCTCTCTCTATATATATATATATATATATATATATATATATGTGTGTGTGTGTGTGTGTGTACTGTTCAATATCCTTGCAACATGTTTGTACATGTTCTGCATTTGAACATAAATCCGGATGATGCAAAATGAGTGGTAACACCAAAGATAAGTGATAACTAAATTCATGGCCGTTTGAATGATGAGAATCCGAATTCAATCATCAGGCATGGTTATCAATTCTTTATGTAATATAGTTTGAATCATGTTCATGGTGAAGACGTAAGGTTGGACGCGAAGATGAGATGCTCTTTACTAGGCAGTTATAGACATATCCAAGGGAGCAAGGGAGCGCAGATGGGAGATTCTACCCCCTATACAAATTTAAAAAAATATATTCTTATATATATAATTAATTCAAATTTGTATAAGTTCACTCCACAAGAATATATTTTTTTAAAAATCTAATATCTGTCTTTTTAAGAGATTACAAGAACCATATGCCAATACCACCCTGGATTAAAATTCTGCATCAGTCTCTATTGGTAGTGGAGCCTTACCGCTACAATTTGCATCCCATCCTGTATTCTTGCGGAAAAAAAAGGAGTTGATAATTTACATAGATAACTTATTACACAAGTAGAAGCGATGAATCCCATTATCATCTTTGTGGTTAGACTTCCTAGCAAAGCAGCAAGAGGATAAATGCTATGTTTCATGAGCTATCAACACACATGAATCACTTCAATTGATATATAAAAGTCGTATGCTTTTGTTACATAGTCTCGATATATATATATATCAGTAATGTTATAAATTTAGAAACAAAATTCAAAAAAATACCTAAAAAGTGATTTAGATGGTTGAGATTTATATTTAATAAGATGTAGAACACACATCAATGAATCTCAACAATTCAAATCACTTCATGAGTATTTTTTTAAATTTTGTTTCCGAGTTCGTAGCATTATATATACACACACTTTACATTTTTATTCAAGTACAAAACACTTGTATTTGCAGGAAGAAAGGCAGCAGCTACAGCTTCGATATCGTCGAGACTGAGAAGAGGTACCTTTTGTAGTTCAAGAATTCAGCATCGATCCATCCATTTCAAGAAACCCAAAAAAAAAAAAAAAAATCTGCCTCTGGGTAACCTTGCATGGATCAATAATATAAGACTGCTAGGGTCCATTCTTCAAGTTGAAGTTGCAAAACCACAAACTTTCAAGAACATGCATGCATCAAAATCTAACAATGAAAATCTCACCCCATTAATAACTTCAATTTGTTCTAAAGGGGCAAAAAAAGGCATCCAGCGATGATTCTCAGAAAAATAAGAAGCTTACATAACATTAGAAATCTAACAAACAAGTACTTTTGTAAAAAAAAAAAAAGTATGCTCTTAAACTATATTAATTATTTCACATCTCTAAAAGGTCTACTAACTTTATTTCACTTGAAATCTATACTTTCTTCAAAGAAAAAAAAAATTATATACATTCCTAAAAATCTAACTTTTTTCTAAACGAACGATAATACCATAAAAAAAAAATCAACTCTACTTTCAAAAGACAAAAACAAAGTTGAACTCCAAACAATCCAGCTTAAAAACAAAAAGTAAGAGCATATTAGCTATTTCAACAAAAAAACAAAAATTAACCCTGAAAAATTATGCCAAACAAATCTAAGTTTTTTTCTTCCTCTAGTTTTCTAAAAAAACTGAACTTCATAAAAGCCACACTTTTAGACATCCAAACAGGCTCGAATTAAAATGCAGTACTACTAAATGATGCTGATGGTATGTGTTATTTATTTATTTAATTTTTTTTTTATTTTGCAGCTACATTGAGACTTTTGTCATGGATGCTCCAGCCAGTGAGCATGACGGCAAGTGCAAGTGCGGCCCTAGCTGTGCTTGCGTGACCTGCACATGCGGCCATTAAACGTATAAGCTGATGGGATGAGATCCCAAGGAATAATAGTATGAATAATTTGTGCGTCTTTCTTTTGTGTGAGTGTCAGTCGTGTCTCTGGTTGTTTCCTTATAGCTCTGTAACAGTCACCCCGTGACGGCGTGACCACCCCGTGTGGTTTTAAATGGATTACTATTAGTGTGTAATTTGCCCCTTGCTTTCTTCTAGTCTTCCATCATATACAATTGTTATAACTGAAGTGCTATATAGAACTGTTACCTGTGGAAGTTGCCGTTTTGATGATTCCGTCCACTCCAGACAATTTAGAAAGTGGATTCTTCCCAACTGGGATAATTAGGTTTAGAAAGCTGCAGTGGCGACGTCAAGAATTTTTGTTGATGGGGTCATTAAGAATTAATCATTTATTATTCGTATAATATAAACTAAATTAAGCACCTCAACTAACAAGTAAAATATACTTTTCATATATTTTTTCCGTTCTTTTTACAAAAAATATGCAAATACATAAAGTTTCAACAACTTCGTTTAAGACTTGTTTCTTGATTCAAAACTCATCCGCTTTGAAGTTCACCATTGTTTAATGCTTCCACAACTTTAACAGCTTGTATTTCTCGAAACATATCTCGTCTTTTACAAGAGTCTCAAACAACATTCACAACATTAGTTATCAAGCAAAAAAGTTCGGCAACATCAATATGATTTTTTGCAACAGTTACAAGAGTCAATTGTGGTTGATGAGCAAAACAGTGAACATAAAACGTTTGAGACCATTGAATTCTCCTTGCAAGTTATTGGCCCCATCATAACCTTGCCCGCGTATTCTTGATAAAGTCAATCCATGTTTAGAAAATAAACATTCAATTCCAGCCTTGAATGATAAAGTACAAGTATTAAGTACGTGTACAATACTAAGAAATCGTTCCATAACAATTCCTGCTTTGGTCACATAGCGAATAACAATAGCCATATGTTCTTTAACTGATATATCTCTAAATTCATCAACTAAAATTGAGAAAATATCATTATCAAGATCCTTGATAATAGCATTTATAGTTTCAATTGCAGCAGCATTTGCAATGTCTTTTTGAATATCAGAATGGCACATCTTGTTGTTTTTAGGAGTATTTTCCAACACAACCTCATTGATAGAATCATTATGATCAACAAGAAACTTCAAAAGATTAAGAAAATTTCCTTTACTGATTGAATCATCAGATTCTTCATGATCACAAAAATAAAATTCATCACGCAAAAGAAATCTCGTACAATCAACTGACGCACTCAAGCGAATTCGATATTCATCATTTTCTTTTTCTGACTGTTTGTTTTAGACATTTTGAATACTTTGCTTTTGGTTTATTATAATTTCAAAATTTTTTCAAGCTTGGTTATGAGAACTGTTGTGATCTCCAATATGAACTCTAAACCTATTTTTCTTATTCCAAGCCGAGAATCCCTCCGCCACAAAAGCATCTCCTCCTACTTAGTTATTGATATCGGACTTTAATAGATAGCAACATAAACAAAATATAACATCATTCTCAATACTATAATCCAACCAATTCTTATGTTCATTAAACCACGAATGATTAAATCGACGAGACAAGCCACCAATGTCTTTTTGAGAAAAGTTATGACTAATAAGTTGACAAGGATCTTTTTGTAAATAATATATTCTTATTGCATCTTGATCATTAGGAAGATAAGTTGATATCTTCTTATGTCAATGTACATAGTCAAATGAAAATTTCTATAATCAACAAATGTTTTCCTTAATTTGTCCTTATTTATATAACATTTTTTTCTTCCAATTTGCTGATTTAGTAATTTCTATAATAATTTATCCATATTTATAAATTACCAACAGAACCAATTACCAACAGGTTACAGAACTAATTATCTATATTTATAAATTACCAACAAGCAACAGAACCAATTAATACCAACAGGCGTTACAGGAAACAGCCAACAGAACCAATTAATCAGACAATCTCACCCAATGGCCAATGAAGAAATTTAAACTTTTTCCCAAATTAAAAATCATAAATCCTAGATTTTAAGGGTTTAAAATTCGAAATCATACATTGAACAGTCACAGGAGAGAGAGAGAGAGACCCGAGAGAGAGAAGCCGAGAGAATCAGAGAACCCTGGAGAAGTTCTGAAGTAGAGAAGCCAAGAGAGAGAGAGAGAAGCCGAGAGCGAGAGAGAAGTAGAGAACCTCAAATCTTGTTGGTCCAAGCAATGGCCGTCAGATCCGGCGAGTGGTGGTGCAACGGAGACGTTGTCGGAGGGCGAGGACGAGTCGAGTTCGGCGGAAGCGCCGGAGAGACGACGATGAAGGCTGAAGAATAGAAGACGAGGACAACGGAGAAGTGAAAACGGGAGAAGCTGAAGGCTGAAGCTGAGAAGTGAGAAATGGTTCTTGGGCCCATAAGGAGATGAAACATATTTGTGAAGCATGGAATGCTGATATTTGCTTCAAGATGGACATATCTACTTTCAAGTTTGCAGTTCACAGGTAATTTCAATTTGGAGAAACAGTTACTCTGACAGATGCAGGAGCTCGGGGAAGTAGTCATGATTAACTGTAAAATGGATAAAAAACCACAGTACAATATTGCTAACCTCTAAATAAACCAAGGAAAGGCACAACCACTTATATCTAGCCAAGAAGTTTGTGAACGGTGGACCGCATCCCTTAACCTATTTAGATCATATAGGGAATTACTTTCAAATGTATTAGAAGCAATGTAATCATAACTCATCCATGTATGTGGTTTAGTCAGTACAACTTTAAAAGGAATTACCCCACCCCAGAATTTAACAAAATAAAACAAAAAAATAATGTAAATGCTTAGAGAAGCTGCCCTCCTTGTTTCATTCCTAATTTTTTGATGACACTGATATCATGCAGTCCATAAATAATACCCAAATAAAAGAAGTGCTAAAAAATTGTATCATCTGCTATTTTGTCGAGTTTTCCATGTGCACAACTTTCAGATTTTGAAACCTTCAGCACGAAGAGATTTAGGATAAGCCTCAATTCATTTTGAACAAGCATCTACAACATGCTCGACAATGCATTCGTCTCTCAATTTCTTAGTGTCAGGGCAAGCACAACAGATTTTCAACTTTTTGGCTTTGAATCTGGCCCAAATGCTATATTTTCTGCATCCTTGACAAAGTCAAGGCAGAGATAGTATTCTGCACTGGCTGTTCATCCATTTGCACAAATCTCTGGAGAATATAGAAGATTAAAGGAGGCTGCAGATTAAGAAAAGTGAATGAAGATCCTTGATATTAGACTGAAATGCAACCAATCACAAACCAATGGAAGCAGATGACATACAGAACCAAAAGGGAAACTATATAAGCAGGATTTAAGCATCCACAGGGTAATATATGATGATAACTCGTACCACGGTCGATACCATATTATCACGTAATAAAGTGAAAAAATTGACTAGCGTAACGCATTGGCAAGTGTGTGAATCTTTATGATTTTTTATTTTTTAATAAAAATATTTCAACATTAACTTAAAAATATATATTAGATTTCTGTTATGATGAGAAATCAAAAAAAGTAAAGAGAAAAAAATAATTCAAATAAAATGAAAAACGTCTATTAAAACCTTAAAAAGTGGATATTTTCATCTCTATTTATTTTGATTTTAATTTTTGTTCAACGGGCATACATTTTATATTTCTCCCATCCCAAAAACTTGAGAAAAAAAAATGAAACAAAAAATTAAAAAAATCCAACCAGTTGAAAATAAGCCATAGCGAACATAGATTGTTCTGAGAAAACACCAAACGAACTCCCCTAATGATATACCCGCAGTAGAGCAGTGTTGTGCACGGATTTTTATTAAAAAATAAAATTAAAACCTTAACTATCTAACCAATATTTATTAGCGCATGAGTATTAAATATTTTTTAAAATTATACAAAAAAATGAAAATATATAAAGATTTTAAAAGCATTTAAAAGATTATTATATGAGTAAAGAACCAATAGTTCTATAATTTTCTATTCAACTTTCCATGCTTATACAATACCAAGTTTTGATAGAATTTTAAAATGCCACCTTATTAACTAAAGAGCCAATCACAAGGTGACACATATATTATTATATTTTATAAATTCTAAATGTGACCCAAAAAAGTTGTAAATTTCGAACGTAAAGAGCCAACAAACAACATATTGTTATATATATAAGTGTCAAAAATTTAATACTTAAAATAAGATAATTTTAACCTTTTCTTTTATTCTATCTCCTCTCTCATGTTCTATACATGTATAATTATTAATATTAATATTTCTTTTTACTAATTCAACAAAAAAATAATTCAGCTTTAACTTTTATTATCTTTTTGTTTACTATTTTTATCTCTATAAATTAGCAAAATTATATTTTTAAATAATTGCCTTAAAATTAGCCAATTAAATAATTATTAAATTATTAATATTATTTATGTTTTATTATTAAATTATTAACATTAAATAATTAAGTATTTTTAGGCATGAGTGTAACTAGTAATACATAGTATAGATTAATGTTTCCCAATTTAAAGCAAATTAATCGAATGTGCATTAGAAAATAAATAGATAATTATTCATAACACATGAGAAACATTTTAAAAATGAGATAATTATTAGAAAATAAATAAATAATTATTCATAACACATGAGAAACATTTTAAAAATGAGATAATCTGACAAATCAACATGATAACTTATAAAATTAGTGTACCATTCCGAATTAGTGTATATTTCACAAATAATTTATGGGTATCATATGAAATAATCAATACAACTTTGTATGGGATTGTATCCAAATGTACGTTCATCCTTTTATGCAAATTAGTGGCACATTTTCGAATATAGCTAGATGTAATTCCTTTTTTTTTTAGGCACACAAATTAGTAACACATTTACGAATATAGCTAAAGTATTAGGATATGTTTGAAGTTTAGTAACACATTAATTCCTTTTTCTTTTACCTTTCCTCTCCCTCCATCAACCCCATATTTAAAAACAGTATTAGGATATGTTTGAAGTTTCAATTAAAAAAAATAAAATTAAATTATGTAAGATAGTATATGAGTTCATATTTATATTTAACCAGATACGGTGTTTGGAGTATTTTTTAAATTTCATATTTGTACTAATGTAGCATATACAATAAATGACACGATATTTATGTAAGATCTAGCTACATCAATTTTATACAATAAACACGGCATAAAATTATACCAAGTTAAAAATAATATAAAAAAATTTACTAATCGTATAAAATTTCAAAATTACTTAAACAACTTCAAAAAAATAAAATAACATTCAATACAAGCATATAAGAATAAAGGCAATTTGATTTTTTTTTAATCCACATTTATATTTATCACTTCAAACTTCATATTTGTCACTTCAAATTGTTTCAAACCATTTAGAGTGGCGTAACAATCCAATCCTTTCTCTCTCTCTAATTCAACGAAGCTTATAGAGTAAGATCTCGTTTGTTATTCCGAACATGATTAAATAAAATAAAAAAAATAAAAAATAAAATAATTTTTTTATATTTTTATAATACTAAAAAATTATAAAATAAATTATGTATACATTAAAAAATACGATCTATGTTTAGTTAAAATAAAATAAAAAATAAAAATAAAAATAAAAAATTAATTTTACCCATTAAATAAAAAAATAAGATAATCCATAACCGGGCCTAATAGACTCATGTTATTAATAGCATAAATGAAAAATTACTAATCCTTTATCCATTAGACTAATTGTCCTACTCCCGTGAGAGAAAACATGGGATAACTTTTCCCAAATGATAAAAACTAATTTGCTACGACCTGATACTTTTTAAGCCAATCCTTTTCCCCATTTGTCCCCTGATCTTTATGAAACACGGATACATTAAAATAGGCTTCTATGCGTATTAGACACGTATTGAATATAAATATGCATTCGATACAACATGATACATATTGAATACACTAAATAAGTGTTTAATAATTTTTTTTATTTTTTTAAATTTTAAATACGGCTCAAATACATGAAAAATACGGAAAAAATACAACAAGGATGCAATGCTTTAATTTTTTATATATTTTTAATTTTTTTGAGTATTTTTTGTTTTAAAATTTTAATTTATTATATGCTTTACTATATTAACTCTAATACGTGATAAGTTTGTATTTTATTTTTAATTTTGAATATTTTGATTATTTATCATATATTAAATGCTCGATTGTAACAACCAAATAAATTTACTCTTATTTTGGATTTTATTTTTATAAATAATGCATTATTAAAATTAAAAATAATATTTTTTTTATAAACATATCCTAGTCGTATTCATATTCTATTTTTTATAATTTTATCGTATTATCATATCCATATCGTATCTATATCCCATATATGTAACCGTGCTTCATAGTCCGACCCAATCGTGCCCTAAATCTCCGAATCGTATCTATATCCCATATATGTAACCGTGCTTCATAGTCCGACCCAATCGTGCCCTAAATCTCCGAACTGTTTGTTTATTAAAGAGAAATAAAGATGAAGGTGACATGAGAAGAGGATAGGAGGTGACCCTCCATTTTTGAGATTCCCTCGGGACTTCTCTTTCCAGAGGCGTGTGCTCCTTTCATGACTTATGAGCCCACAGCGAACCATACCGTTTTCTCTATTCTACTGTTTAGAGATGCCTTCCTGCATCTATAAATAGAGACCGAAGCAAAGAGCGTGGATGCATAAGCAAGAATTCACACCCAGCTCCTACATAAACTCCTTTGCAAGCTTCCATTCCTTCTCTCTATTTCAACTCACCATGTCGGACAAGTATATTCAAGTACAAAACACTTCGGAATTTGCAGGAAGAAAGGCAGCAGCTATAGCATCGATATTGTTGAGACCGGGAAGAGGTACCTTGTGTAGTTCAAGAATTCAGTATCGATCCATCCATTTCAAGAAACAAAATAAAATTGGTCTCTGGGTAACCCTGCATGGATCAATAACATAAAGACCGTGTTTGGGTCCATTCTTCATTTGAAGTTGCAAAACCACAAACTTTCAAGAACATGCATGCATCAAAATCTAACAATGGATCCAACATAGTCTTATCAGGTTTTGTGGGGGAAAATAAGCATTAAAAAACACCTCATCCCTGTTTCAACTCAACTTGTTCTAAAGAAGCAAAAAAAGGCATCTAGTGATGAACTGATGATACTCAGAAAAATAAGATGCATACGTAACATTAGAAATCTGAAAATCAGTTTTTTTTTCCAAAAAAGTCAACTTTTTAAGCTATGGTGTTTGGCATATCTAAAAAGCCTACTAACTTTTTCACCTTTTTTTTCAACCAAAAAAAAAATTATATACACATCCCAAATGATTTTAACTTTTTACTGAATAAAATAACTATAATACAATCATTAAAAAGTAAACTTTATTCAAAAAAAAAAAGTGATGTTATCCCAAACACTATAGCTTTAAAGCAAAAAATAAGAGTATATTAAACATTTCAATAAAAAAAAAACAAAAAAAATATCCTAAATAAATCATTCCAAACAATCTAACCTTTTTTATCTTCTTGTTTTTTTAAAAAAAAACTAAACCTCTAGAAAGTCAAATTTTTTAAACATCTTCAACAAGCTCAAATTAGATACAGTCCTACCAGATGATGATGATGATGGTATGCCTTATTTTTTTGCAGCTACATGGAGACCTTCGTCATGGATGCTCCAGCCGGTGAGCATGATGGCAAGTGCAAGTGCGGCCCCAGCTGTGCTTGTGTGACCTGCACATGCGACCATTAAGCACATAAGCTTATGGGATCAGATTCCAAGGCATAATATTTAGTAATGTGTTTGTGGTGAATAATTGTCTCTTTCTTTTGTGTTTGTGCTTTCGAGTAAAATGTGAGTGTCAGTGGCGTCTGTGTTTGTTTCCCTACAGCTCTGTAACAGTCACTCTGTGACCGTGTGGTTATAAATGGACTACCATTAGTGTGCAATCTGCCCCTGGCTTTCTTCTAATCTTTCATCATATACAACTATTTATAACGGAAGTGTTATATAGAACTGTTACCTGTGGAAGTTGCCGTTTCAATGGTATGATCGCTCCAGACAGAACCTGGAAGGTGCCAGGATCCACCAGTTTCAGAACAAACATGAACTGGCTCAAACAACGGGACCATTTCATCAACAGTTTGGAATATTTTGGCACCAAAACTCTTACCTTGGAAAGGGCTGCTAAATCAGAATCACATGAAAGCCATGATGAAACCCACCAACCACAACCCCGCCCCCAAATAAAGAAAAGAAAAACACTAAAAAGAAAAAATAATTCCCTGAGGTGAGAGAAACAAAAAGAGAGCAAGAGGGACTGAGGTAACACTATTTTTCCCTTTAAGTAGCTAACCCAACTAGGATAATCAGGTTTAGAAAGCTGATTCCTTTTCCTGGAAATGGATGTCACATATCTTACCCGCATGGAAGTCAGACAGGCATAGAAAAACCATTAATTCCACACTGTAGTTCATTATTGACAAAGAAACGAGTACAGGTATTCTGTAACAACTAGTGGATTCTTACATCCATGATCAGGTTCAGGGGAAACAATTTGCAGTGCTTAAAAATACCCCGTTGGTCCTGAAAAGTTTATACAGCAAGGCAGACAAAAGTGCTGATAAATTTTGAGTGTGCTTAGAATTACATGAAAGCATCATAACAAACCTGGGCAAAACCTTTTTTCACTTTCTGGGTTACAAACTGGATGAGATCTTTAACACACATGATGACTACCAAACCTGTAATGCAAGCTTCTTTGGAGAAGAATATGAAACCAAGGAAGCAACCACACTCAATCATATGAGGAACAATCTAGGTTCATGATCTAAATGACCTCAATGGACAAACTGTAACTTCACAAAACAAACAATGGGCACGCTGTTACAAATAGAATAGAGGCCCACAAGGTGATGAAACATATTTGTGCAAGGCAGAATGCTGATGTTTACTTCTAGATGGACATATCTACTTTCAAGTTTGCAGTTCGCATCTATTTTCAATTTTAAGAAAACAGATTACTCTGACAGATGCTGGAGTTCGGGGTAGCAGTTATGATTAAACGACTATACTCTGTAAAATGGTACAAAACCACAATACAATACTAATCTCTCAATCAACAAAGGAAAGGCTCAACCACTTATGGCTAGCCAAGAAGAATTAGAAGAACCCACAACTGGTTTGTGAATGGTGGGTCCATACCTCAACCTATTAGATCCTTTAAGCCATATATGACAACGATACTAGAAATGGATTTACCTTCAAACGTATTATTAGAGGCAATCTAAGCATAACTCATCCATGTGTATGGTTTAGTCACTACATTATCAAAGGAGTTAAACCACCCCAAAATAAAATAAAATAAGTGAACAAACAAACAAAAAAATCATGTAAATGCTAGGAGAAGCTGCCCTTCTCGTTTTATTTCAAGAAATTTTTTGATGAGAAATAAAAGAGGTTTACAAAATTGTATCATCTTCCATTTGTCGAGTTTTCCCCTTTCACCACTTTCAGATTTTGAAACCTTCAGCACGAAGACATTTAAGATGAGCCTCAATCCATTTTGAACAAGCATCTTCACCATGTTCCACAATGCATTCGTCTCTCAATTTCCTCGTGTCGGGGCAAGCACAACAGATATTCTTTTTTGGCTTTGAATCTGGCCCAGATGCTGCGATGGTTGATCCTTGGTTTTTCTGCATCCTTGACAAAGTAAAGGCAGAGGAAATATCCTGCATTGGCAGTTCAACCATTTGCACAAATCCCTGGAGAATATAGAAGATTAAAGGAGGCTGCAGATTAAGAAAAGTGAATGAAGATCCTGTTATTATAGAATGAAATGCAACCAATCACAGCCCAATGGAAGCAGATTACATACAGAACCAAAAGCAAACCTACAGTTTTGTTCGGTAACCTAGCTTAAATTAGGGTTTTTGCCTTTTTTCTACTTTAAGTGAAATAAGCAAAAAGTGGGTTCGAAAAAAATGTTTTCTTTGACAATTAATATTTTGGGACTTTATGCAAAAAGACTAAAAGCTTTGCTTTAAGCCGGAATTAAACAAGGCATATAGAGACAGGATTTAATCATCCACAGGGTAATATATTAGTAAAACTCATACCACGGTTGATACCATTCTATCATGTAACAAAGTGAAAAAGTCAACTAGTGTAAAGCATTGGCACAAGAGTGTCATCTTGAGTTCTCAATAACTAAATTTCCAAGCATAGCATCATCACACGTCAAGAATACATCGACATTAAATCCTTGATCACATGGAAGCTAAAAAAGGATAACACAATGAGCAAAAGAAAACTAGTAAAGCATTTTTACCACCGCCTATCTGAGGTAGGCTGCTCATACATTTTCTTCGTTATTTTGTATAGGGCCATAAACTTCGTTAAATTATAAGACATGATTTTTTTAACAATCTGCTAAAGAGAAGTAACAGAACATACAAATATTCTACACTCTTGAAGACAACTGCGTACCAGAGTCGATCCAGTGAGACCCAATAATGGATCGTTAGCACTAAAATACTTTGTCTTTTTCTCCTTTTCTGTATGAATCAGTTGAAGCAAAATCTGATATGTACAGAAAACCTAATATTCTTCAACCAACTTCTCAAATCAAAGAATAAAGATCTAGCCAGTGGTGATTAAGCCTACTTTATGCTTAAGGCTACATCTTGATAATTTGGGGCGAAAAATGCCTCAGACTCATCATTAATTAAGATGTTAGAAGACTCGGAACTGTTTGGCATCCTAACTATAATTTCCTCAGCATTTCGATCATGCCAAAAAAAAAATAATATAACAATGATAATAACCCAGCTTGGCAACTAACCAAAAAAATTCAAATTTCAAGGTAAGTTTGGAAACTGCCTTATGTATAGACTTTTGCTAAATACAAAAATAAATAAGGAAAAAAAAACATAAAGTTGAGTAAACAAAACTTCAAACCATATTTGTAAGTCCATACAATTCACCACATAAAAACAAAACAAGAGTAAGATAAATTCCAAAGTTGGTGTTTGGCAAAGCTACTGCTAATAGCTTATAGATTGTAGTTTGCAGTAAAAGTTGTGAGTGTTTGGTAAATATTGTAATTTGTAACTAAAATTAAAAAAAAAGTAGTTATAAGTTATAGCAGAAGTTGTGAGTATTTAAAAAAACTTATAGCTTATAGTTAAAATTAGTAACATGAAGCTAAAAGTTACTAACAGTAGTACTCCCAAACACCCCAGTGCAAGATAGAAGAAAACCAAAAGTCAACAAACCTCGGGAAGACCCCAAAAAACAATAAATAAATAGATAAATAAAATAAGAAACAAAGAAAACAAGCAGAAAATAAAATGCAGTGATGTTTAATCTCAATATTCACACAATTTCCATCCGTTATTCAAATGCCATTAAATCTGAGAAACTGTGTTTTTTTTTTGTTCATAGGAAATCCACATGAGTTTATATCCAAAAACTTGCAACTTAAAAATTCATATGATACCAAAAAATTGATCTACTAACAAAACCCCACTGGGCTCACCCACACACTTAGCTCAAAATCGTAAATCTTATGTGGAATTGCACACAGAACACAACTTCATCCCAAAGATTTCATTAACCATGAAAATGATCGTGATTAATCTTTCACCGGTTTTAGTACAAAATGCTTCAATAGAATTACAAGTACTAAAGCACACATATATTAGTATAAGCAAAGGAAACAAAAATGAAAAGACGGACTACAAATGCCATTGTTAATGATTCTACTACGGTGCCAAAAATTCACAAGCTGATCCTTAATCGTTGTTGTTCACATAAACAGCTAAAAACGGTTAACTTATCCAATGTCATTAATTGTCATCGATTCTCCATTAAAAAGATAAAATTAACCTCTCACCTATGACCTACCATTCAGAAAATATAAATCACATAAACTAGAAACATGCATCTTCTATAAATAACTTAACCTTGCAGAAATTGGATAATTCATACTCCTTCAAATGGAACTATATGCTGATAATTTTGTGGGTTGTGGAAAATTTAGTTCTCTCTCTCTCTCTCTCTCTCTCTCTCTCCAGCTTACATTTGAACAATCCAATATCCGTAATCAAATCAACAACTAATTCAGAACCCATACATCATATACACGGAAACAGGCGATCAAAAAGATGCCTACAAGGGTAATTGGGTAAATCCTCCTCACCGAGAGCCCAAATGCAAGAGAAGTAATCGGCTTATGGAGTTCTAACGGAAGTCAAACAGAAGATCAAATTATCACCATAACATATCCGATCAAAAGAAATACTATGCATGCAAAATATACACAACTCTGTTTATGGATTAGAGTATTACCTTTTAGCTGTTCTTCAATTTGAATTTAGGGTTTAGAAGTGAATTCTCTGCACAGATCTAGAAAGCATAAACAAGGGTTTGAGACGTCGGAATTTGTATGGACAACGTTCATGTAACGTCTCGCGTTTGATCGCCGCAGCTCTTCACTCTTACAGGAAGGTGAAATCAGGTACAGAACGGAGTAGCCTACAAATCTTCGTCTTACAAGCAACTATTGCCACGTAGCAGCTTCGGACCCACTCCTATGATAAATTATTGTATGAGCTGAGAACACCACTTTAACTGATGCGATGTGCTTATTTAATACATATAAGTTATGTATTTATTTAATATAGAACCATGCTAATATATTACAGATACTTCTTTTTAATATAAGACCAGTTTTTGAAATTATGAATATACGGTATGTATACATTGATGACACATCATATTAATATATTAATATGATATTTTTTATCCACGGTATAATTTTGATAAGTTAAGTAAAACTAATAATGAGATAAAATTAATATAAAAATTATAAATAAAATTGAATTCATAATTTATATGTTTAATTTACATTGAATTATATAATAAATTACACCTATACATATTTAATTTGTACAAGTAAGGTTATATTAAATTTATAATGTTTTAATATTATCCTTATATTAAATAATAGCATCAGCACCCTCTCTTGGTAAAATAAATCACATAAGCTTTCTTTTTTAATATTTTGTTCGACAAAATACAAAGGAAATAATATATATATATATATATATATATACAAATTTGTTCAGGCTATAAATAAAAATTAGGGTTTTTAACAATTTGCCCCCTAAAAATATTTAAACTTGTAGTTAATTTCTTAAAAGATTAATTTGTATAAATTACTTCTTAAATTAATTTAAGTATAACAATAAACTCTCCCATCTAATTTTCGTTAATATTTTTGTCAAGTTTTTCTACGTATGCTAAAAATATGATCTATTTTAAGAGAATTTTTAACATTTTACCTGTATAAAATTCAAAAGGTGTAATTATTCTCTTAAAAAAATTAATTAAAATACATTATTACTTGACTTTTATTCAATTGTAGCAATATCCTTCCTTAAATTAACTCTCATCCATATTTTTATTAAATTTCTGATATATTCTAATCACAAAAAAATTTTAGAAAAAAATAGTAAAATTAGTATCATTACTCCTAAGGGAGCCTAAAATGTACTTATTCCATGAGTGATGATAAAGAATCTGACGAGGACGAAGATGATCGATGTCCCATGTGCTCTCATGACTGGATACCTGCAAAATAAGTCCCTAGCCCAGTGGCCAATAGGTGATCATTCGATGCCCAAATCAAGTGAATCTTTGAGAGAAAAAATATACATGAGATCGAGATGTTAGAATAGTGCATATTTTTGCCTTTAATATTTGGACACTTATATAGAGAGATAAAATGTTGACCTTAATCTTGTCGTGCCACCCCTAACTCATCATAGCTAGAAGTGTTTGGTTAGATCTAATAGTTTTATTAGTTTTTACCCCTATAACTTTTTTTTTATTTTTTGTCACCAAATTTTAAATATATATATAAATCACTCTAACAATATTCACATGTTGCGAAATACATGTACAGTAGAGTGATATCATATTCAAAATTTAACAAAATCTTATAAGTCAAAAAAAAAAAAAACGACTGCTCATGTAAGTTTAAAAGCATAGATATTTACAATCATATTAGTGGAAAAATTACTTTTGAATTTAAATATTAGTAATTTTTAACATACATGAGCGTTAAGAATTATTAATATTTTTTTTTTTACATAATATAGTTTTTGTACCAAATTATAAGCAACAATATGATTGTAAATGTTTATGCTTTTAAATTTACGTGAGCAATTTTTTTTTTTGCCTTGTAATATTTTGTTAAATTCTCAATATGATATCATTATACTATACATGTATTTTGCAATATGTGAATATTGTTGGAATGATTTATATATATATTTGAATTTTGGCGATAAAAAATTTTAAAAAAATTATGATGCAAATTTTATGTTTTTTCCCTAAAAAAATATTATGTATTTTGAATGTGTGAGAAGTTTAACGAAAATATGAATGAAAGTTAGTCTAACGGACATTATTACAATTGAATAAAATTCAAGTAGCAATATACTTTAATTAATTTTTTAAAAAAATAATTATACTTTCTGAATCCTATAGAGATAAAATGTCAAAAGTTCTCCTAAAATAGATCACACTTTTAGAATATAAAGAAAAACTTGATGAAAATATTAACGGAAATTAGATTGAGAGATTATTGTTACAGTTAAATTAATTTAGAAGCAATTTGTATAAATTAATATTTTAAGAAGTTAACTACACATTTAAATATCTTTTAGAAGATAAAGTGTTAAAAATCCTAAAAATTAATGGTAAAGTTGGTATTAATTTAAAAGTGAGGGTAATATTGTTATTTTTTGTCCAATACAGGTAGACTAGATTAACAATACCCTATCCAGGTGAGTTTCCAAATCTCTTGGTTGAGGGGGATTCATAATCCGATGAAATCATTAATTCAACTCAAAAATGACAAATCAAACACGAGTTTATTGGAGCATTAGCTTGGTAATCCAATTCATATGCCTAAAATGCCCATCAAACAATGCCTTAAGCCTTAATTGGCTAACATGCTTCTTGATTTTTTTAAGGCATTTTCAGCTAAAAAACTGAAAAATACTGTGTTAGGCTTGTTTAACAAAAAGCCAAAAAAAAAAGCTAAAAAGTTAAATATGAAAATTCATACTTTATTCAAACTTATACATCATTGTAAAAGAAAACCTTTGATAAATTCTTTTATTGCCAACTAAATATAAAATTGTTATATCAATTAGATAAAAGGGTAATAGTTTCAATTTAAACAAAAACCAAAAATGTTAATTTTTTACCCAATTAATCAATTTCTAAAAAGGTATTTTTCACTTAAGTCCTACTTTTATAAGTTCTTTATACATAGGTCACATTCAAAATTTTATTTTCAACGCAGTCCTATTTTCAAATAAGATTCTCACTTTACCACTGCTTCTCAATTGCTTCTCATTAGACAACAACAAAATGGTAATATTTTCATAGATCACCCGCCACTGCCGACCGACCAACCGCCGCCATCCCAGTGTGTCATCACCTCCAGCGACCCCACCGGCGCTGTCACCGGCCACCGCCGTCTCACATTCAGCGCTCTCTGTCTCTCTCTCCGTCTCTCTCTCTCTTTTCCACCAGCAGATGAGGATATAAAGTTCGCACAAAGAAAGTGTGACTCATATCTAATGAACAAGCAACCAGATCTGAGACAAACATAGACTGCCGCCCTCACCGTCGTCGTCACCTCTCTCACTCGCCATCGTCGTCGTCGCAGAAAGAGAAAATTCACATTCGCCGTCGTCGCATAATGAGAATGAGAATATTCGCACTCGCCTCTCGTACTCGCTGTCGTCGTCGTCGCAGAATGAGAATATTCACATTGGTCACAGAATGAGAATATTCGCCTCTCACCTCTCACCTCTCGCACTCGACGAACGGCGGCACGGCAAGGGACGACGACACAGTTGGTCTTGGTCCACTTGCTCCGCCATTTCTCATCGAAAAACCTCCCGCCGTCAGTCTAGACGTCGCTCAAGGGGATCGCTTCAGATCTTGCAAAGGCCGTTGAGACGTTCCTGGGCAACTCGACAAGATCTGGAGAGCTGCGATGAGCGATGACGAGGCGACCGTGGAGGCGATGGCAACAGCGAGGCGAGAGCGGCGACGGGCGGTGAGGGGCGGCGGGAAAGGACGACGGCGATGGATTTGATGGTAGTAAGGCTACCAAAGCGAGGGAGAGAAAGTCTGTGAGAGGGGACTAAGGGTATAATATATCAAAAAAATAGCAAGATTTTTAAAATTGGACATAAAGTAGATGTAAACTTATGAATGTGACTCAACTCCAAAACATTTCTAAAAGTATGACTCACCTCCAAATAACTCTTTCTAAAAAAGAGATTAAAATTTAATTTAATAAATAATTTATTTTGAATTTAATTTAATTTTTTAATTAAAAATACACAAAACAAAATAAAAAAACTAACTTTTTGGCCAGTTGATAATCATGCCATAAGATTCTGTTTGGTATTCAGAAAGGATAAGGAAGAGAAGAAAGGAACTAAGATTCATGGGCCCAGATTAATTCACAAGATTCTGTTTGGTATTCAGGAATGGCAAGGAAAGAGGAATGGAACACTTTTTGGGCTTGGAATTTCCCATCCGCTTAAACATTAGTAAAATGCTGAATAATTTTTTTACTAATTTTAAAGACATAGAAATCGACCGCAAAAAAATCAAAAATAATAAAAAAAAGAATTATATAAGTCCTGCCAACGTATCTTCTAAAATTTTGACCATTTATACCCTTTTTGGCCATGCTCTTTTTGAGTGTAAGAATTAGAAAATATTTAGTATTCTCTTACTAATAATCTTAAGATAGCAATTTTAATGCATTGTTAATCTATCTTTTTATTCATTTCGATATTTAGTTATTTAATAGAATACTAAAAATTATCATTTCTAATCTTTTATTTATAAATTTGAAAATATGTCTTATGCATAAATGACAATAATATGCTACACAATTGTACTAAAATCAATATGAACCAAACTAAAAAATTAAACAGCTTTTAAAATAGAAAAAATATTTAAAAAACAGTTTTTAAAAAAACAAGAAAAATAAATAGTTTTAAAAATAAAAGAAAAAAACAAAAAATGGTTAAAAAATAAATATGCGGTTTAATATATATATATATATATATATATATATAACAGAATATAAAAACAAAACAGTTAAAAAATAAAAAAAATAAAAACAGATTATTATTTTTTAATAAAAGAAACATACAAACAAAGAAAGTTACTTAAAAACAAAAAAAAACAGTTTTTAAAATAAACAATATATAAAAACTGTTTTCAAAATAATTAAAAAAACATTCTTTAAAATAAGAAATAATAAAAAAACGGTTGTTTTTTGTTATAATAATAATAATCAGTTTTCTTAAAAAAAACAACAAACAGTTTTTGTTTTTTAAGAATAAACTGTTTTTCTATAAATTAAAAATAATTTTTTTAATAACTAATAATAAAAAACTGTTTTTCTAATAAAAAATATAATACTATTCTAAAAATAATAATAAATTTTTTTTGACATTTAAGTATGGATATTTTAATTCCGAATTATCATTTCTACCACCCTCCTTAGAATAGAGTTATCCCGTATTTATGGGATTTAAAAATCTTCTGAATAGTTTATTTGATCTCATTAATTATAACTAATTATGTGATAAAAATTATTTTTGGGATTGTCAATCCAAATGGATGCATTTTATGTATAACTAGAGTTTGTCGTGCCTAAATCTAGGTTTCAAAATGTGAATTAGGAAATGTTTGGAAAAACTTAGTTAAACTAATCTTAATCATTAATTCTTATATATTTAATTCTAATTGTTCGTTTAGATTATATATATAAGAGAGAGACGATACATTTTGGATAGAATGTATATCTTATAGTAGAATGTAATTTTAGACTAATCTCAACTATTAATTAAAAATATATATAAAGAAAGAGAATATATTTTTACAAAACTTCTCCTATTTTATTATATAAATTTTTAAGAATAGAACTTTCTCACAAATAATTGTGAGTTAATTAATAAGCTTTTATGAGATATGAAGAATCAGCTAACGAGGTCAAAAGAAAATTTCAAAAACTGTGGATTGAGATAAAAAAATAATCTTTAATCTTATCAAAAGACGCATAACGTGAGTGTATTAAGAGTTGCAACGTTGTTATGATCTTTCGTGAGATTCAATTCGAATTTATTTTTATTATTCGAACAGTTCACTTGTATTGTTCAATAAGCATGTTAATTTTTGCATCTCGTTCGTTGAGTATTCGTTGATGTTTTGACGATTGATCAGATAACTGTTTACGTAAAGTAATGGCATCATTTTCGAATGCTTGTCGACGTTCTTCACACTTTTGTAAATCACTTAAAGTTTTTCGACAACGTTGTTCACATTCGAGTACTTTTGTTTCTTGTGCCTCAAGTCGATTGATCAGTTCTGAAGTATCGTAACCACCAGCTGGTACTTGTGTTTGACAGAGTGGTTCCATTAAATAAAGTTTTCTATTCCGAAGACAAAAACAATAAAATACTTCCAGTCGAAATGAATTTTTACTTGATAATTTGTTTCGGTGTAATCGATGCTCGACATTGTGGACAAGTCTTCTTTCGTTCATCAACAAGCCATCGATCCAAACATTTATCATGAAATAAATGACCACATGGTGAAGCGGATATGATCGATGAGAGAAAAAATCGATCCAAACAAATTGTACAAGCGATATTCATGGTTTTCTTTCAAAAGAATATCGCGGTTCGTTTATGAATTTTCTTTTCAAAAGATTTTACTGGCCAATACAATTGGAGCGTCTTACAATGGACATATGAAAACGAATGACCAAGGAAAAAGATGTCGCTAGAATTGTTCAGAGATAACGACGAAAACGTGATCGATCGATCTTTTTTTCAAGTTGCTCAGAGAAAAGACCAATACAGTCTTTTGTTTGCGTGTTCTGATGACGTAAATGAATAATAATCTACACAGGAAATGAAATCTTCAGAGCGAAATTTATTTTCCTTCAAGTTGATGCGATACAAAAGCCTTGACTAATTAAAGACTTTCAAAAGAATTGACGTAGTTAAATCAAGGGAGAAAAATTCTTGAAAAAATTCAAGATTGAGCATGTGACTGTAATTATATAGATAATGCATTGGAGCATGACTATTCGCTAATCGAACATGCAAATTGATTCTGTGGATAATTAAGCGTTATTATTATCAACTGTTCGACTATATTTCACTATGTAAATGTGTGTGAAATGATCTTTGAGACTATCTAAACCGCTTTCTCTTCCAAGTTTTGTAATTGGTCTTCATCGTGTCCAATAAATGATTTCTTTCTTTTCATTCCGTCACACGATTCAATTAGACTAGTTGTTGTATTCACATTACTCTTATCTTTTGTTGCACTATCATAGATAAACTTTGCTGAAGCTGTTCGTTAAAAAATGGAAGAAGTCGATAGAATTTTAATACAAAGTTTACGTGATATCGGCTGGTAAGTCGATTAAAAAAGCTTCTATTCATTCAAACATTGATTTTTTCATAGTCAAATCAGTGATGAACTTCAAAATGTCAATAAATTCGATGTGAACACGCTTTTTGGTTGTGTTTCACAGTGTCTTCAATTAATAACAGGCAATAAAGAATTACCAACACGTTTACCACCGAATCTTTCGACGCGATTTAAAATTTGCGGCGAAGTCGCACAACTTTGTCAGGTTATTCAATCGATTGATTTGTTCCTATTATAAACAAAATTGTCTATAGTAGTCTAATGGTTATAAAGGCGAAATTGGTTATCAAACATTTTTAAGTATCAATGAAAGTGAAACGCGTAGATTGCTCAATTTTTTAATTGAAAAAGTACCGAGAGAAGTTGCGGCAGATGTTGCAACAGCAACACTTGGTATGTTGATCCGTTTTATTTGAGAATGGGTTGATTTATATAAGATAATTTCTAGATCCTTGGGAAGCTCTTGATCGAGTTTTATCGCTAAAAATTACAAATCAATTGGCAGAATCAACTTGGATACCACATGATCTTGTTATCGATCTTTGTCAAGTTCCTGTTCATCATCCAGCTGCCGCATTCGCTCATAAATCCGTATGAAAATGCTAATAATCACTCTTCTCTATTCATCGTATTTCATTCAGGGTTTTACACCAACCAATCGTTCACAAGTATCCGTTCTACACATTCCGCCAATAAATGGCAAAAATAAATTATCACCCGGTAGAAACTTCATTCGATTATTTTCTTATTTATTTTGTTGTGTGTAGAGTCAAGTTCTTATGTATTCGAACAAGTTGAATATCGAAATTTAGCGAGTTCATTAATGTATGAAAATCAAGTCAATTGTTGGCGAGAAAAACAACGTGAATCCAGTTATTTAGTTCGTATTTTCGTTCAAAACCATTGAAAAAGAAATCAATTCTTCTTGATTTAGATTCCCGGTCAATTGATCGCACATAAATTTTCCAAAGAAATCACTCGTCAAATTCAAGAAGGCGATACCATCGGTGCTAAATACGAATATTCCTACCGTTCGGATAGTCGAAAAGGTGGCGATGGTTCGTTATTCACTCAATCACGTTTTATGCATACAAATACTCATGATCAATCAAATGGTTTCGATGATAATTCCAAACGAAGTATGGATCATGCAGAAGAATTAGAAT
>JAOTRH010014764.1:0-22742 GCA_034768845.1 Heliamphora exappendiculata | reverse complement strand
GAATGCCATGAGCCGGAGCCCAAAAGCAAATTCTCTAAACCGTCTAACAAATTCACGACAAGATAATCTACAATACAGATCGTATAATAGCCAAGGTAAATTTAAGGGGCAGAGATATAGACAGTTTATCATTTTCAACCGGACAAGTACATATATGAACAGTGATGTGAGTGCGTGATGTAGATGAATGCAATGTAGTAGCCCAACCCAAGGTACTTCCAGAACAGAATCATAGATTTCACACCAGAAATTACAGAGTAAACTTAATGGGATTTTCCCACTAAACATCTTCTTGCCTCGTTGCGAAAGGTAAACGCTCGCCTTAGCTTCATACCTCAGCCATTTTACTCAATGGCAACGGCATGGGAAAGCCAATTTCATCCTTATTACAACCCGTTCATCCTTATTCCAAGTTCTCTGGCCAGATTACTTGTGCACAAAACCCACCTTAAGGACAAGAATGATCCGTTGGCGTCAACCCAAAGTCTAAATTATCGAAATAAAAAGGCTAGTGACGAACTCATGGTGCCTTAACCCGTTTTTCACAATAAACCCCTTTTTCATTATAGCAACTTCCCAACTCATTGGCAACCATGGACGCCCTAGATTTAAAACTACAGGAATAACGATTTCCATGTCACCCAACCCAAATTTGAAATATACAAAGAGACTCCAATAATTCAAGATGTAATATATGAATGTTCATGGTGTGCAACATGCTTCTTGTATGCGGTTAATCATGGCATGGCATATAAATATGATAGGACGCATGGTACATCATGCTAAAGCATCAAGTACAAGCATGCGAAGTATAACCATACTTTAAGTGACATAAAATCAAACCATCGGCATGAGTTCATTTCATCAAAAGCATTATTTTCATACACTAATTATTCACAAAATTCATATAAGATTCACATACTCAAGTCTCATAAGTAACACACCGTTCGAACACATAGCCAATTTTAGGTACAAGTTTAATTGCTAGTTTTAAAGTTGCGACAGCGTTTTGAAATACTTAGACATTGATTTAATTTCTAAAATTTAAAAATCAATTAAATAAAAATATTTTCTATAACTTTTACATTTATCACCAAGGTCAGTTCCTAAGGTAAAAATGTCATTTATTTTATTTTAGTAAAAATCCTTCAGCATTTTACAGAGAAAAACATAGAAATTGGGCCTTTGTTAGCCACAGTTTTAGGGCATCAATTCAGGGAATTTAGATCTGATTGTTAGTGAGATTTTAGTTCAATCTGTCCCCTACAAGTTTCATGTTTTGTGTTAAAGCAAGTTATTTGGAAAAAGTTTAAGATTTTGGCCAATTTATAAAGAGGGTCCAATCAGCCTAAAAAGGGTCTGCATAATGTGATTTTAACAGAGAATGTTCAAAACCTTTGGCATATCATCCAAGGGTATTTTGGGCTGGTTTTTGCTCAGTAATTATTTTAATAAGGTAGCTACATTTTTTATTCTTACCATTTTTGGATTTGGCTTCTAAAAAGTTAAGTTTCTGGTCTCACAAAAATGTGTGACATAGAGATCTGTCAGTCACTAAACCTCAACAGTGACTTGGTAAGGTGTTTTAACCCATCAAGACTTCATCGTTTTGGCTCATGTTTGGTGAAAAAAAATATTAATGTGTCCTCTACAAGTTTTATGTTTTGACCTAAGCTCGATTTTCACTCTAACTTAGGGTTTTTAGGTCTGCAACTCAGAGTGATCAAAATCTGACACTCTTTGAAAAAAATAAGATATCTGGAGTTCTACCCAACTAAATCCCATAAAACCAATTTTTTATGAACAATAACTCAAAAGTCTAGGTGTGGACACAAAAATCACTTTAAGATCATATTTCTACAATTATTTATGAAGTTTTAAAGTTGGTGGCAGAAAGTAAGTAAGTCCAGAAAATCAAGCTACTTAGGGATTTGGTTGCTTAGCTTATGTTATGTACATTTTTGACATGTTTTCTTTGCATGCATGTTATAGGCTCACATAAATAAAAACTCCAGAATACACACAAGTCATAAAACTCAAAACATACACATGCAAACACAAACAAAGCACAATCTTACCCTAGCAATCCACTATTTGCATCTACAACGCATTTTTTTTTTTTAGTTATTCTTCATTTCTTTTTCTAAATGTTTGTTATAGAGATGAACTGAGGGGTATCTCAAGGGAGAATATCAGAAGGTTTAAGAGAGTTGTTTACCTCTTTTGATGCTTAGAAGATTGTGGGAGAATAGGACTTAGCTCTATAGCACCACTCTTGAACTTTTATTCCTTCCTCTTCCTTCCTTCATTCATCTTCCCTCCTTCTTCTTCTTGAAAACATTTAGAAATTGTTGGTCCCTCACTCCCTCACACTCTCAGCCAAATTGCATGGAGGAAAATGGGAGGCTTTATGTCTTGTTTTATAGGAAAAATGGATGATAAAAATAATTATGACTTTTTATACAATTTTTTGAATTTTTGAATTTTTGAATTTTTAAATACCCTCATTAGTTGCATGGGGGGTGGGATTTAATGGAGACTTACAAAAATCATATTTGAGGCTAGTGAATTTCGGCCTTGCAGTGTTTGGGAGACTTAAAAGCTGATTTGGAAGTTAATTTTGGTTTTAATTTTTATTTTGGTACATTTTTATGAATATAAATGCATAAAATATTAATTTCATGCACCCTTTTGGTATCTAAACCTACTAAAATCTATTATATTAATGTATTTATAATTAATTTAGTCTTCTCATAATTTATCATAATTTTGATAGCAACTAAATAAATAAATGTAGACTTTTAAGCTAAATTATGTTAGTTTGATTAGATTTAGATTTTTGGACTTATTTATTGTGTAAAGATTTTAAATAATTATTTCTTTACTTTTGTCAACTTACATTATTATATTATTGTATATATTACTTGTATAAAAAGTATTTGGTCAAAATAATATTTAATTTATACATCGTTTTCTATTTTTTAAGCTTAAAAGGGTAAAAAGTAGTTTTTTAGGCACATTCTCCTCGGTGGCCAGCCATGCAAGGGCATTTTGGTCATTTTTATTATTTTTTATATTTTATTAATTAATTGTATATAAATATCTAATTATGGGTGCCTATGTGTCAATTTTTAGATTTTTAGGACTTTTTGCTGTACTATTGGCAAAATTGTCATTTTACCTTAATTTTGGAAAATTTTTATTTTTAATTTAATATTTTATATTATTTACTTAATTTAAGCTGTTTCGAGACTTTTCTAAGTATTAGGGTTTTGTCTCTGAGTATTTGGTCTCTTTTTGGATTTTCGGGTCAAAATTACGATTTTGGGTTACGTAAGGTTTTCGAGCTAATTAAGGTATCACGTGTTCATGTAGCGACCTATGTTCCCATTATCTATCTATCAATAACACTAGAGTTTTGAGCCGGGTTGTTACAGTATATATCCTCTCTAACGGGAGTGGACATTACCTGGCAGTGCTCTTGGTGGCAGATCTCCACTATGACCTTGACCACTATGGACCATCCTTGTGTTTTGTTGATTGGCTTGCGACTGTCCACTTTTTATTACCCACATAGGATCATGAGGCAGTTCGGCCATAGTTAAATCGTATTCCATTATGTTCGAGGTCGCTTGTACTCGTCTTCACTTCAAGCCCCATTTCTGGCGAGGTATCAGGAGGCTTGGCCATCTCGTTCACTGATGGACATGCAAGAGCCGTTGTGCCCACAGCTCCCCAAGAAATACAAAGCATGGTTGATCCAAGATAGAGAAAAATGAAATAAAGAAGAAGGAAAACAAAAGTGAAGAGGAGGAAGATTTGAGGGACCTGCTTTGCTTTTTAGATTTCATAGCCTTCTTTTTCTTTCTTCTTTTTTTTTCTTTTTAGAGTTGAAGACTTGCGCGCTCTCCCTATTTTCAAAACCCTGTAACTGATGCTGAAATGACATATTTCACTTTTATAGAAGGTTCACAATTATCTCAGTTTTTCAATTTTTGCAGTGTGAATGACTTTATTACCAAAATTCAAAGACAAATTTGCATTAATCTTTACTTGGATTCAAAGCTAGCTAAAACAGAAAAGGTGGCCGGACTTCTTAAAAGAAACTACCTACGTATCCTAAGAAAGTGGAATCAGACCATGACGTAGTTTGAGTTTAGTTTACTCTCGGGTATTAACACTCTCATTTTATGGTGCTCTAACTTTTGTCAATGTTGCCCTTTTGGATTTTCAGCCTTGCGGGCTGCTTTAACTTTTGCCTGGGTCACCTTTTTGATTTTCAATCCAGCGAGCTTTTATTTTATTTATTTTTCTCTCAATTGCAGTATTTCTTGAGCGGTCCATATTGATCGGAGTGAAGAATGTATTGCCATCCAAATCCACGGTGATTACTGCACCACCAATCATAATAGTCTTGATTAGAAACAGCCTAGATCAGTTTGGTTTAACTTTCCCCTTGGGTCAAAAATAGGAGCCCTAGTTTCCTTAAGGACCAAGTCACTTTCTCTCAAATCCCAAGTCTTGACCTTCTTGTTGAACACATATGTTATCCTCCTTTAGTATCCTTACACATGAATTAAAACCTACAACCTTCTTTCATCAAACAAGATGAGCTCTTCCATCTGATTCCTTTACCATTCTGCCTCCAAAATACTGGTCTCAGCCACTACTCTTAGTGAAGGAATTTCCACCTCAATGGGCAGCACAGCTTCCATCCTATACACTAAAGAATAAGGTGTGGTTCCTATTGAAGCTCTAATTGATGTCTTATACCCCCATAGTGAAAACAATAAATGTTTCGGCCAATCTTTATGTGAGCTTATCATCTTTTGTATAATCTTCTTGATGTTCTTTTTTGCTGCTCGACTGCCCCGTTGGTTTGTGGCTGGTATGGTGACGACTTGTGGGCCACTATCCGATATTCTTTAAAGAGGTCTAAGACCTCACCTTGGAAGTGCGAGCCGTTATCTAAGATGACCTCATGCGGAACCCAGTATCGACAAATGATATTCTGTTTGATGAACTTGGAGACCTGAAAGGCTTTCAACACCGAATAAGAGGCCACTTCCACCCACTTGGTAAAATAGTCGATGGCCACCAAAATGAATTCGTGCCTATTTGAAACCTTTGGAGTTATTCTGCCAATCACATCAATACCACATACTGAGAACGGCCATGGCGACGTCAAGCTATGCAACTAGGATAGGGGAATGTGCATACAGCTTGCATGGATCTAACACTTATGGCACCTTCGCACAAACTGTATGCAATCGGTCTCTATTATCATCTAAAAATACTCTAGTCATAGGATCTTCTTGGCTAGCATATTTCCACTCATGTGAGGCCTATAGACTCCTGCGTGTATCCCTTTCATCAATTCTCAGCCTTCTTCACTGCTAACACATAGCTTGTTGACCTCGTAATTCCCTCGTCTATACAAATTTTCTCCACAAATGACAAACTGTGCCGATGGCCTCCTTAATACTCGTTTGTCCCTTTTACTAGCAAACTTGGGATATTTTCCATTTTTCACGAAATTCTGAATGTCAAAGTACCAAGGGAGTTCGTCAATGCTTTCTTCGATTGCGGCCATCATCTCATATGCCAATTTTTTTTTGCTCAATTATTAATGGTCTCATCCTAACCCCGGATGGTATGTCAATCATCGATGCTAAAGTAGCCAGTGTGTCGACGAACTTGTTTTACAGTCTCAGAACATGAGTGAAAATTACTGATTCAAAGTACAGTATTAACTTTTCTAACTCTTATTGATAGAGGATTAGCATACGCCCTTAACCTTCCATTCTCCTCTTGCTTGTAAGACCACTAATGCTGAGTTGTCAAGGACTTCCAGTTTCTTTGCCCCTAGTTCTAGGGTTGCCTCTAACCCGACTAAGCACACTTCATACTCAGTTTGGCTATTTGTAACCTCGAAGTTGAGCTTCAGAGAAAGGGAAACATGTGATTGGTCAGAAGTGACAAAGAGAACTCCTATTCCATAGCTATACTGATTAGATGCTCCATCAAAATACAGAGTCCTTTTTTCATCCTTGACTCCCATGAGCTGCTCATCCAAAAACTGAAACTCGTCATCTTCATCTCCTTTAATTGGTTGGTCTGCTAAGAACTCTGTCACGGCTCTGTCTTTTACTGACTTTCGAGTGACATACCTGAGATCAAACTCTGACAATAATAACAACCACCGGGCCAGCCTTCCTGTTAATGCCGACTTTTCAACCAAGTACTTTAACAGATCCATCTGGGAAATTACATTCACTGTGAAAGACAGCATGTAATGCTTAGCTTTTGAGAGGCCCAAACCAAAGCCCAACATGACTTCTCCAGTGGCGTATATCGTATCTCGAACCCAGTTATCTTTTTTCTCAAGTAGTAAATTGCCTTCTCAACTCTAGTTTCTCCTTCTTGTGCCAACATGCATCTCATAGCCGAGTCAGTCACTAATAAATAGAGAATCAGTGGCCTATCGGGCTCGGAAGGAGCCAGAATAGATGGGTTCTGCAAGTACTGACACACAGCTTCAAACGCCTCTTAGCATTTCTGATCCCATTCAAACTTGACTCTTTTTTTCAACAGCCGGAACAACGGCTCACAGGTGGTTGTCAGCTTGGCTATGAATCGACTGATGAACTTTATTTTGCCTAGAAAACCCCTAACTTCTCGCTCGGTCTTTAGAGGAGGCATTTCTATAATTACCTGAATTTTTTATGGATCAACCTCGATGCCCCGTTAGGTAATCATAAATCTGAGTATTTTTCCTACAGTGACCTCGAAGGCGCACTTTTGTGGGTTAAACTGCATCTTGTATTTTTTGATTCTTTCAAAGAACTTCTGTAATGCTATGATGTGGCCATTCCGATCCTTGGACTTCACTATCATATCATCCACATACACCTCGACTTCCTTATGTATCATATCGTGTAGCAAAGTAGTGTCAGCCCTTTGATAAGTTGCCCTTGCATTCTTCAAATAGAATGGCATCACACGATAGCAGTAGGTGCCCTAATGTGTAGTGAATGTCATTTTTTCTCTATCTTCGGGGTCCATTAGGATCTGATTGTACCCGGAGAGCATGCCCCACTGTACTGCCTACCAAAACATCAATATGCGGTAATGAAAAATCGTCCTTCGGGCTAGCTTTATTGAGATCTCAAAAAACTACACAGACTCGAATGCGTCTGCCCTTCTTCAAGGTCGTTACAATATCAACCACCCACTTTGGATGCTCGGTAACCAAAAGGAATCCAGCGTTGATCTACTTGGTGACTTCTTCTTTGATCTTCAGTGCCTATTCTGGCCGTATCCATCTCAATTTTTGTTTGACCGATTTAGCATCGGGATACAAAGAGATATAGTGTTGGATAATATCGGGATCAATACCAGGCATATCCTCATAAAATCATGCAAAGACATCCTTGAATTCTTTTAATAAAGTTATTAATTGCTCATGTTCAACTAAAGATAACGAAGAATCGATTTGTACAATTTATGAATTAGTTTTATTACCCAGATTAATTGATAAATTTTCTTCAGTTATAGGTTGAGCGCGCATTTCTTCTTCTCTTAAAAATTTTATTTCTTCAAGGATATTCCCATCAAATTTAAAATCGTCAGAAACCGTACAAGACAAATCAGACAAAGTAGAATAACTAAAAATCTTGTTCAATGCATTAAAGAGAGAAGGGATTACAAGTTCAAAAGAAACAGCAAGGGAAGATGCACAGACAGATGTGCTCTCCAACATAAACTCACATAACTCAGACTCGAGACATGCATCATGTAAATTACAAGACTCTACGGACCAATTTTTAGGATCTCTCGCAGCCACGTCCACGATAAGCCTGGTGTAGTTAGTTGGTGCATTGTAACCTATCATCAGACAGTCCTGATCAGTTATACACATCTGAGCCATCTTCTCAGTGAATAACGCTCCCATGTCAATGCTGTCTAATTTGTCTGCCCAGTCCTCTTCTTGCATCTTCTCTTTTTTCTTTGTTGCCTCTTTTTCCTCTGTATCTGATAACTTGTGGTTGAAGAAAATTTCCAATCCTGACAACTTTTGATTAATTTTCTCATCAAACCATGGCTCCGAGAAACCACAGTACGAAAAATCTTTAACCCCTAAAATCTTTGTCCGTCGGCTTATACCCGAGGCCAAAACATTGCTAAGTTGGCAACACTTGAATGGGATCTGGAATTCCTTACTGTTTGTGACCCAATCTCATTCTCGAAAAGTAAGACATACGTCTCATCATTGTAACCACATAGGAATTTATATAGCTCTCTTCCTCCTTTAACAACATTTGAACCGCCTTAGCCTCGTCAAACTGAAACCCACTCAAAAATACATCCCCCTCCCCATGATGGACTTCCAAGATGGTCGAACCGTCTTTTCTTGGGAGTTGAGTACTATATTCTCTATGGATGGTTAGCACTGTCCCGTTTTTAATCAATTTTAGCTTCTAGTGAAGGGTAAAGGGAACAGATTGCACATCGGGATCATGGAGCCAAGGTCGCCCCAACAACAGATTGAAAGATGCTGGGACATCCAACACATGGAACTCCATCGAGGTTTCCAAAGGTTCGACTGACACAGCGAATGATACTAGCCCAAGTACATCCCTCCTTGTATTGTCATAAGCCCAAACTCCTTGATTACTGAGCATGAAATGATCCGACTTCATTCCCAGGCAGATTGCAGTTCTAAGTGGGCAAACATTCAGTGCTGAACCATTGTCGATAAGCGTCACTAGAACCCACTTCTCTAGACACTTAACAGTGATGTGCAACAGCTTGTGATTTCTCCCTTCCAGTGATAAATCTTTATCAGAGAAAGAGATTACCCTAGGCTCTACAACTGGTAGTATCAACCCGATCAACTACTCGAGAGTTGTGCCTATCAAAACATTGGCCTTATTCAGAACCTTTAACACTATTTGTTGGTACTGGTGTGAAGCCATCAGCAAATCCCAGATGCTGATGTTGGCCTGAGTCCTTTTCAACAGCTTCAGTACAGCATCATCTTTTTCTTACTCTTTCTCCTTTCCTTTCCCGCTTGCTTGCTCCTTTTCTAATTGAGCTGACTTGAAATGCCGCCCACTCCTAGTCAAATGTTATACCCCTTCCTCAGGATCCCATAATCCTGGCATTGCGTTCTCAGATTGTCTAATCTTGGCAACGTGCAGAGAACTTTCAAATTCCCATAGGTCGTCTAGATTGACGCACTCTGACCTCCCCTTCCTTTCTTCCTCATCTTCGATTGCCCATATGTTGTCGATGTCATCTAACCCCTAGATATCTTTCCCGATGTAATCTACTTGCTTTTCTCAGGCAGTCTAGAACTCAGTCCATTCATCTCCGTCTGACTTTAAGACCTTTCAGACCAACCAGTAAGACTGCATTTCATCGATATAGACCTCCTCCTCAAAAAGCTGAGGAAGAGCAACGCCATCTAGCACATAACTGAATTTATACGATCGTACTGGGTAATCTAACGACCAGTCATCATCCTCATTGCACTCTTCTTGGTTGTCAGCCTAAACCACCATTTGGTATCCTTCCCAAGCATCGTTATTCCACTCTTCCATCATGTCCTAACCATTTTTAGCCATAATCAGCGAATAAGATAGCTAATCCTTAACAGCTGGAACACGTGGCCGCGGTAAATATGCCGAATAAAAATACCGACTAGGATCTTTCGACTGCCCCAGATACATACAATTTGCCCTGGCCTATTTAGCATGATTCGACAATGGATTGGTTGTGACGTTTGGTTTCTGAACAGCGGAGGGAGGTGGAATGACCTTGTTGTTAATTAAATCCTGAATTTGATGGCAGAGTCGTAGGCAGTTGTTGGTCAAATGTCCATGGCTCTAATGAAACGCATAGTATTGAGAATGGTTGAACCTTAGCAATAGGGGTTAAATAGTGGCATTGGATCCAAAAGTTTTATTAGCCCATTCTCGATAAGTCGATTCAGGGCTGTGGACAATGGTATATTGAGGAGAGTAAATACTCTCCTTGGCATCCTTTGCTGTGATGACTGATTATTTTCGGGTGATGGTGCAGAAGAAGAGGAATTTGGTTGTTCGGACTGAGGGTTCAGAAGGTTAACCTCGTTCGAATGAGGAACAAGGTTGGCAAAGGCGGTGGGTTGGCTTTAATTGTTTACGGGGTACGACCTCCTTGGCTTTTGACTTACCTTAGATTTCTCAATATCTCTGGATTGGATCGCGTCCTCTATCTGAACCCCAGCAACAAATAACTGCTCGAAAGTGGACAGCAGTTGTGTTATCAGATAACGCTTTAATGGAGACTAGAGATTCTTGACTTCAATTCTCACATGTTCCTTTTTTATTGGCTGATTAGTTATTTTGGCTTCCTTTCCCTTCCACCTGGTTAAAAAGTCCACAAATCACTCCCAACCTTCTTGCTAAGTGGTTTTGAGTTCTTGGGTAATGACGTCCAGTTGGATGTTGTAGCTGTACTAACTAACGAAGGCGGTAGCAATGTCTTGGTTTTTGCAACATCCAGTAAGAGAAACCATTTATGTGCTGCCCCAAAGAGTGATCATTGGAACAATTGAGCTTTTAACTGATTTCAATTTCCATGGAAGAGAGAGTACCGACGTACATCCTCAGATGAATCCAGGGATCGCTGGTGCCATCGAACTTCTCCATCTCCAGCATCTTAAATTTATCTGGCAGCTTGGCATCTGGAAATAAGCAAAAACCGCCTACATCTAGCATATATTCTTCCACTCCCTTTGCCTTCCTCAGTACTTTTTCCATTCGATTGATCTTTTTTGCCAACGTGAACTCCCTAGATTAGGTTGTGTTTTCCTCCTCTACTACGACTTGATGAGGAACCCGAGGTGGTACAATAGCCGACGGCACGTCTTATCCCTGATTATATGTCCAAAAGTTTTCTCCATTCTTATTCAGATCATCTTACTGCTCATTTACCCCCGGCAAGCAAACCTGGATTGCTCAAATTTGAGCCTGACACTAGTTTTGAGCCTGCATCTGCTGTTCGACAACCCTCTGTATCTTAGTAATTGCCCTCATCAGGGCTGTCAGGCTCACGTCGTTCTCTGCCATTTCATATGATTCTGCCATTCGTTTGGATATTCTGTAGAGTCTGCATGTATCAGACCTTGCTAAACACGCACTGGATGCGGTTCCTTTGACTCAATCATCTAAAACAAGTACAGCCCTAGTAACCCAAAAGAAGAAAAGAAAGTATCAGAAACCTCTCAGGCAAACCCCTGATAACAGATAGTCAAACAACAGGCTGCAAGCAGTAAAACAACATAATGCCCCTGTGACGCCCCGTCCTCCGGGCACGTCGAAACAAATATAAATATAAATAAAAGAATATTCTAGCCATTCATTCATATTTACATACATTAGTTATTACATCGTAAAGGAGTTTACTTAGCTATTACAGTTTCACTAAGAAATTTTAAAAATTTTGCTAAGTACGAGAGAATTAAATATAAGAACAAAAGAAGAAGTCTCGACTCCTCAGAATGCAACAGCGAGATCCACGTGCTCTTAAAACTCACCTTGTTCTTCAAACTCTTCTCCTCCCTCGGGGATGACTTCCTCCAAGAACTTCTCCTTACCTGTGGCACGAATGCCATGAGTCAAGGCCTAAAACCAAAACACTCTAACCTTCTAACTAATCTCATGTCACAAAATTCATCATGAGCATACCATATAACACCCAGTACAGTTTATAGTCAAGAAGAGAGATAAATTTATAATAGGATAGCAGATAAGTCAATAAACATGTGCGTATGAAATGCAGATGCCCAACTCAATATGCACCCAGATTATAATAAGGATTCCACGCCGGGAATCACCAGAGTAGACTTTCACAGATATTTGATCACCAAAGCCATCATCGCGCCTCGTATTGAATATTAAATGCATCACTGGATTTCATGCCATAGCTGTTTTACTCAATGGCAACGGCATGGGGTCTGCACCACTTTAGGACTTATTTCACTTCCCATAGGGAATCATTATCATTGCTTTAGGACTTATTGGCATTGCCTCGGGGACTTATTATCACAGCCCTCATATATCAAATGATTTGTCCCACCTTAAGACTGTGAGGCCTTCGCCGGTGTCAACCCAAAAGTCTAAGCTATCGAAATCAGAATACTAGAGACGCGCCCATGGTGCCCAACAATATTTGTAAACCATTTCAAACACTGGAAACGCACCCAGGGTGTATAAGCCAAAATTATTTCAAACACCGGGGACGCACCCAGGGTGTATAAACCTAATCTGTAACACCAGGAACGCACCCAAGGTGTACAAGGGGAAAACATCCCAAGATATTTTTGAAAAATGGCAATCAAGGGCGTCTTAGACTTAGAATCAAGAACGACGATCTCAATACAGCCCATCTCAACAACTGTTTGCACAGATGGACTCCAACATACCAGGATGCAAGTGACAATGTCATTCATGTATGATATGGATCCCAAATACAACCATCTATAGCATGGCATCAACTAGCATGGCAAGATTCATGGTATAATTCGCAAAGGATAAGATACAATTATGTAAAGCACAAGTTACAATTCTCAAGATATAACTCAACATGATAGCATGAGTTCTAAATCATCATACATTCTCTTAAAAGCACTAATCAACTAATTCAAGTCGATCACAATACAAAGACACGGGTCTCATAGTAAGTGTACTCAATTTTACACTTAGCAACTTTTAAGGCTAAAAATCAAGTATTAAATTAAAAGAGTCAACAAGGCTTTGGGGTACCTAGACTTAGAATCAAGTTATGATTTTTACACACCATTTAGATAAAAATATTTTTTACAACTCTCATGTTTGACACCAAGGCCATAATCCAAGGTAAAAGGGTAAACAAAACATCCTAAGCAAAAACTATTCAGTACTTTTCTTAAGATTTTACCAAAAATATGGTTATGTTGATCTCGATTTTGGGGTATCATATCAAGTCCAAATGAGCCCATTTTTTAGTACGTTCTAGATCAACAAGTCCCCTAAAAGTTTCATGTATAGAGTTAAAGATAGTTGTTTGGAACAAATTAGACGTTTTGGCCATTTTAAAAAATAGGTTCTGTAAGCCGCCAAAACTCACCAGAGCCAATTTTGAATAGAGGCTTTAAAATGGTTTTAGGGTATCATCCCGAGGCTTTAAGGTATGATTTTTTGGGAAGAACGTACTTCAATATGTTAGATACAATGTTCATGTAGACCACTTTTAGAATAGGTCATTAAAAATAAGGGGTTTGGGATACACAAAAATATGTGACAGAAGTGTCCCTTGAGGGCTGAAACTCAACAGAGAATTTCAAAGGAGTTTTGACCTGGAAAACCTCAATTTTTTGCACTCATATTTGGTGGGTAGATAGATATGCATGTTCTCTACAATTTTTATGTTTTGACAGAAGTTCATATCTCATTTTAAATTAGGGTTTCGAAGTCAGTAGTGTTAACTGGTCAAAAAATGACACATTTTGGTAAAATTATAATATCTCGAGTTCTACTTATGAAAATAAGTTGAAACTAATTTTGGATGAAATATAACACCAAAATATAAATCTGGACATAAATAACATGATTAGATCAATTTTTTACATTGAGTTATGGTGTTCCAAAGTTCAGAATAGAACATCTATGTTCTCAAAAATCAAGTCTTTTAGGGTCCAAGTCTTCTACTTATGTCATGTCAAGTTTTTGTTCTATTTCTTTACATGCTTGTATTTTAGACTTTAATATCAATGCTCCAGCACACTAAGAAGTCATCAAACTCAAATATAACAATATAGAACAACATCTCATATCACCCATAAATATAACAGCCCCTAATTTTCAACTACGACGCCTTTTCGATTTAATTTCGATTCTCGATTCTTAAAGTGTTTAAAGGGATGTGTTGGGGGATATTTTGAGGAATATTAGACACAAGATTTAGAGATTTTATTTACTTTCTTGAGGGCTCAAGAGATGGTGGTATGGAAGGACTTAGCTTTAAAACAAAGCACCTCCCCTTAGTTCCTTTTTCTTCTCCTCCTTCATTCCTCTCTCAAACTTGTAGAATACCTCAAGAACACTCAACCGAATATTTCTCTCTCTATATGCACGAAAATATGAAGGGTAGAGAGTGGTGTTTGGCTTAATTTATATAGGCAAAGGCTAGAGGACAATGGGGAGACAGAAAGCACCAAAAAAAAGACTTTCTTCAATTTAATTAATGAGATGTGAGATGATTTGAATGGGTTCATCTTTTTAGGGCTAAAAATCAGATATGGGAAATATAAATACAGCTAGGGGATGCTTGAGGGAAAAAAACCTGATCCCACATCAATCAATAGGTTTTGCATTGGTTTACGTGCCATTTTGTGCAAGAAAATGCATTAAAAGTTAATTTGATGTATCTTTTTTGTGTCTTTTCCTACTGAGACCTATTATTTCAGTATGTTTATGAAAAATATAGTATTTTCATGTATTATCATAGTTTTCATAGCAATTGATTAAATAGATATAGTCTTTTAAGTCAAATTAAGCTATTTTGGCAATATGTAACTTTTTGACTTATTTTGTTGTGTATGAACTTCAATATTGATTTATTTATTTTTGTTGACCGATAACCCTATATTATTATGTATATTACTTGTTCAACAAGTATTGGATCATCATAATGCTTAATTTAATATCTTTATCATCATTTTAAGCTAAAAAGAAAACAAAAGGTCACTTTTTGGCACACTTCCCAATGTGGTCGGCCACTAAGGGGTATTTTTTTTATTTTTGATGTTATTTTATCATTTGCTACTTAATTGTACTTAAATTTTTGATTTAGGGTATCCATGTGTCAAAATTTAAGTTTTTTAGACTTTTTGCTGTACTAGAGGCAAAATGGCCATTTTACCCTATTTATGAGAATTTTTGATTTTTAACTCATTATTTTGTGATATTTACTTCATTTACAATGTTGGGAGACTCTCTGGGTGCAAACCCTAGCCGAACCCCGTGCTCTATAGCCTTGTGGACTATCCGTCACTAATACTATGGTCCGAGCAGGGTCGTTACAAACTACCCCCCCAAACAAATTTTGTCCCCAAAATTTTCCCCCGTACTTCATCGTAAGGAAGGTTGAGGATAATTTACTAACATTGTGCCTTCTCATTCTCCAAAATTGTGTCCTTATTTAGTTGAGTTGTTCTCTATTGAGGGTGTGGATAAAGCCGGGCCCATATATTAGCACTTAGAGTAATGGTTGTTTTGTCCTACTAACATCTTAAACTGGTTACTACCAAAGCTTCAAGGAACATATCACATAACCAGCTAGCCCCAAAAAGTTCGTATCTCTGTCACGTTAGTTAGCCTCTTCCCATTGACTGTTACTTCTACTTCTGTTGAGTCCACTTAAATTTCTTCTTCAAATATAACATGACCTAAAAACATCACCTGGTCCAACTAAAACTCACACTTACCAAGGTTTACATATAACTTGTGCTTTATCACGATCTACAAAGAATCTTCAAATATTTCCTGTGTTTCTCTTCACTATGAGATTATAACGGAATATTGTTTATGAACACAATTAAAAATTTGTCTCGAAAGCTTCTGAACACCCGATCCATCAGGTCCATAAATATAGTAGGTACAATCATTAACCCGAAAGGCATCACCACGAATTCATAATGCTCGTAACGAGTCCTAAAGGCAGTCTTGGGTATATCTGACTCTCGCACTTTTAATTTGTGGTATCATGACCCCAGTCTATCATTGAGAACATGTTGGCTCCAAAACACATCTTACATTGAGTATGACTTCCACAAGCGATCATATGTCTCTAAATTAGCCCACCATCGAAACTAATTTCAAACATTCTCCACTTATGTCTGGAAAGACTGTCACGCCACCGAAAACCAGCTCATTATTATATTCAAACGTACATCGAAGACTACTTTCAGATCGACTAATGACTACTCACTCAAAATCACATCACCACTTTGTGTTGAACTACTTTAGCCTTATGACTATCAAGATTAATATCGCCACTTGAACCTAATAAGTCACTACGGCTAAACATACCAGACAGACTAAACGCTCCCCAGGCATATGCTTACTCATATGAATCCAATCACAACCTCGTCACATATTTCCTTCACGTATGTACCATCCACCCTACAATCCTTTAACTGAACAGTATTAACTCCTGATTATAAAGTCTTTTATCATCATCACTCAACCCCTTCACATATTTTCTTCCACACAATCGAACTAAGAACCACATTCGCACTTAAATTATTTCATCATGCCCACATTTTATCAAGACACCCGATTCTCTCAAGGCCATTTACAAAAATCACACCTATGAATTCGTATAATCTTACTTACGCTTCCACTCTTCTCATCCAAACGCTTATTCCTCCTACGTACTCACAATAAGTTGCTACGCAACTCCATCAGAAACAATAGAATTATATCACCCTTCAACTTCTAGTAAGTTTGTTTAGAATTAAGTTGCTACGCTCCCACAAAAAAATTCCTTCTCTATACTAGTAACATCTACTCACCAATCTAAACAAACTTACTATAATATGTCACATCACAAAAGGTTTTCGAAAGCAACTTCCTTACAACTCACATCGATATCTTAACGAAAATCGGATACCACTCCATAAGAGTTACATAGTCTAGACGCCAAACGAATATAAACCGATACTTAAGAACCTACCACGTGAACAGCTCGGTCTATCTAAAATGTGCACTTCACCCCTCAAACAATCTTTAGCATCAATGGGACTCATTGTTTCCACAAACTCCTATGCACCCAAATCCTTGAATTGCTTAACTAAAGAGTTACTGGTCTTTGAGATGATCTTGATAATCCTGATGACGAAGTCTGTAATCATATGCTTCCATTTTCTCTCTAGTCTTTCCAAATGTTACTCTGTTCTTCTTGGCTTCTACCGTTTGTTCTTGACGTGCTAGTACGTTGGATTTGAATGTCTCTTCCAATAACTGAATCGTTTTCTCAGGCGGTTGGTCATTTTAGGGTTAAACGAACCCAATAAAAGATATGGTTGTGATAATTACCTAGTCATGTGACCTATTATGACTTGGTGGTTACTTCTTCATCAAGCTCCAAACGTTCATTGTTGTAATCAAGATTCTTCGTTCTTTGATAGTGATGGCAAGACTCGGACTCTAACACTTCGATGGAAAGGCCAGTGTGAATATCGATGTATATAGACGTACCTCATTTGCTAGCGTACTAAGGTTATCATGAGTTCGAGGTTATTTCTCGTTTTTCACTTTCTTACTACCGGTATGAATCTTTTGCTTCTCGATTTATCGGATGGGTGAGTCAGCTACGAACTAGTCTTGGGAAGTTTGAATTGTGCCATATGGTGTTCCGAATCCTTTGGTGTGAAGCTGTCGTTTCTAACTTTAGATTACTTATGGCATATTCTTATTTGTCGAGGCCTTTGAAAAGATATAGTTAGTTATTACTAACAATCGTTGTTACTCATAGATTTATGGGGCAAGGTTTTGAAGGTCGATAGTCAAAAACATGCACGAGGTTAGAACATCTTAGGGTAGAACCCAGGTAGTTCAAAGATGGGTTGGATTAGGGCAATGGGTGAAGGTTAAGGCAATCATTGTTGACCTAGATTGAGAGGTCGGTTGAGGCTCAGACGCATTGGACACTAGAGTTGAACAACTAATGAAGATTACAAAAGGGATGTTCTCGGGACCAATCTGTGCGAAATAAGATCTTGACAAACGATATGTTTAAGTGATGGGTAGCTAAACTAAATATTTGTCCTGAAGTTATGTCGGCTTAACGTATTTCAATCCAAGCATCCCAATCGACTCCCCAGGTTGAAATTTCGAGAGTAAACAAAGATTTCACAAAATCATTGCACAAAGGTGCGGTATCTGGATCGAGAGAATTATACGAGGGTAAAAGATTTTACCAATATCGAACGTTCGAAATCAGTGTTATTAGGAGAGAGGACACAAAAAGGGCTTCAATCGATTATAAGAGTTGTCATGAAGTTTGAGAAAGGAACTCATAGGGATAGAGTTGTGGGGTTCTAATGGTGGCTTTCATAAAACTTAGGCTAGCCTGGATGTTTCACCATCTAGGGGTTCGTTAGCTTGCCGGTGGTTCAGTTGTCTATCAGTTATCCTAGGAGATTTTTGAGATTTGGGGTTTATATCAATTCTTGATTGTTTTCATGATTTGGGATCTTGTGAAACTAAATTTGGGATTATGAGATAGCTTATGAAGAATTCAATAACAAACATTTTCATTTCATTCTAATCACAGAACCGGTGTACCAGTCTTTAAAGTTCACATAACACATAGACAGCATTCAACGAAGGAAAAGATACAACGCCCAACGCACTAAAGCCTAGACGAACAAATGTGGATAGAAGTAGCGGATAACTGAGTCACGCTCCCACGTTGCCTCATAGAAATCGTAGCAGTGCCACTGCACTTCCACGTGCCAAAAGCCCTTTGATCCCATGCGAGCTTTGTTGATTACGGCTATTAGTACCTCCAGATACATTTCTGGATTGTTAAAGTCTATTGTCTGATCGCGCGGGTTGATGATTCCTCTCTTATCTCTTGGTTTTTGTGTATCCATCCACTTTGCATCCATCTTGTCCCCTAATAACTCTTTGAATCCCGATGGTACCTTCAGACGATAGATGGTCTCGTCACATCTCTTCAACACTCTTAGTGGACCCATGTATCTCAGGAAAAACTCTGACTTTTTTCACTTCCACGTCCTTTCTGGAAAAACTCGTGCATATACCCGTTCTCCAATACAATAGTCCTTGCGGTACTCTTGACGGCTCTAGTAGATCAGTACGTCTGTTACTTCATCATCGTCCGTCTCCGGTGGCAGTGCCTCTAATGGATCATAAAAGAAAGCTATGGTTCACTCCTCGTTCTCGTTGTCATCATCCTCAGGTTCCTCCTCGTCCTTCACCTCAATATTAGCCTCGTTTCCTGCTTCATCTGGTTCTTCGTTTGCCCCTACTTCCCCTGTCTCTTCTCCTTCATGAACTGGCCACTCATCCAGGAACATCCATGCCAACGAAAATACGACTATCGGGTCTTATTCTTCAACAGGTTCTTCCTCAGGGTCCAAGTCTTCTGGTTCAGGTGATGCCCATGGTTCTCCAGCCATCTCTGTGTTGGACACCTTCCTAAGATGAGAGATGATTAGAAAGAGAAGCTTAAGGTATGGACTTTATGTTTTTAGAGTTATAAGTGATAATTTAATAATATAGACACTCTACAGAACTTCAACACTACAGAACTCGTAAACACTCTACTGAGCTTCAATGCTACAGAACTCGTAGTCTCCCATAACCCAAGGCCTGAGGTTTACTAAATCTGGGCTCTGATACCAACTATGATGCCCCGTCCTCCGGGCACATTGGGACATATATAAATATAAATAAATGGATATTCTAGTCATTCATTCATATTCATATATGTTAGTTATTACATCATAAAGAAGTTCTGAACCATTCAAAGTACTTAACTATTATAGTTTCACAAAGAAATTTCAAAAATTTCACAAAGCACGAGAGAACTGAATATAAAAACAAAATTAGAGGTCTCGACTCCTCAGAATGCATCAGCGGGATCCACATGCTCTTAGAACTCACCTTATTCTTCAAACTCTTCTTCTTCCTCTGGGATGACTTCCTCCAGGAACTCCTCCTTACCTGTGGCATGAATGCCATGAGCCAAGACCCAGAAGAAAAATACTTTAACCTTCTAACTAATCTCACGGCACAAAATTCACCACGACGCATACAGTATAACACCCAGTACAGTTTATAGTCAAGGAGACAGACAAATTTATGACAAGATAGCAGATAAATCAATAAACATGTGCGTATGAAATGCAGATGCCCAACCCAATACGGACCCAGATTATAATAGAGATTTCATGTCGGGAATCACCAAAGTAGACTTTCACAGGTATTTGATCACCAAAGCCATCACCGCACCTCGTTGTGAATAGTAAACGCGTCGCTGTGCTTCATGCCACAGCTATTTTACTTAATGGCAATTACGTGAGGTTCGCACCAATTTGGGACTTATTATCACTGCCCACAGGGAATCGTTATCATTGCTTCAGGACTTATTATCATTATTGCCTCAGGGACTTATTATCACTGCCATCATATATCAAACAGTTTGTCCAACCTTAAGACTCGTGAGGCCTTCGCCGGTGTCAACCCAAAAGTCCAAGCTATCGAAATTAGAATACTAGAGACGCGCCCATGGTGCCCAACAATATTTGTAAACCATTTCAAACACTAGGGACGCACCTAGGGTGTATAAGCCAAAATTATTTCAAACACCGAAGACGCACCCAGGGTGTATAAACCTAATCTGTAACACCGGGGACGCACCCAGGGTGTACAAGGGGAAAACATCCCAATATATTTTTGAAAAATGGAAATCAAGGACGTCCTAGACTTAGAATCAAGAACGACGATCTCAATACAGCCCATCTCAACAACTGTTTGCACAGATGGACTCCAACATACCAGGATGTAAGTGACAATGTCGTTGATGTATGACATGGATCTCAAATACAACCATCTATAGCATGGCATCAACTAGCATGGCAAGATTCATAGTATAATTCGCAAATCATAAGAAACAATTATGCGAAGTACATGCTACAATTCTCAAGATATAACTCAACATGATAGCATGAGTTATAAATTATCATACATTCTCCTAAAAGCACTAATCAACTAATTCACGTTGATCATCATACAAAGACACGAATCTCATAGTAAGGGTACTCAATTTTACAATTAGCAACTTTTAAGGCCAAAAATTAAGTATTAAATTAAAAGAGCCGACAAGGTTTGGAGATATCTAGACTTAGAATCAAGTGATGATTTTTATATACCATTTAAATAAAAATATTCTCTACAACTCTTATATTTAACACCAAGGCCAAAAACCAAAGGCAAAAGGATGAACAAAACATCCTAAGCAAAAATGATTCAGCACATTTCTTAAGATTTTACCAAAAATATGCTTCTGTTGGTCTTAATTTTTGGGTATCATATCAAGTCCAAATGAGCCTATGTTTTAGTATGTGATTGTTCAACAAGTCCCCTACAAGTTTCATGTTTAGAGTTAAGGGTAGTTGTTTCGAACACGTTAGCCGTTTTGGCCATTTTAGAAAATAGGTTCTGTTAGCCGCCAAAACTCAGCAGAGCCAGTTTTGGACAGAGGGTTTGAAACCGTTTTGGGGTATCATCCCGAGGCATTAAGGTCTAATTTTTTGGGCAGAAAGTACTTTAATATGTTAGCTACAGTGTTTATGTAGACCACTTTTGGAATAGGTCATTAAAAATAGGGGTTTTGGGCTACACAAAGATATGTGATAGAAGGGTCCCTTGAGGGCTAAAACTCAACAAAGATTTTTAAAGGAGTTTTGGACCATCAAAACTCAATATTTGGTAATCACTTTTGGTGGGCAGATATATATACATGTTATCTACAACGTTCATGTTTTGACTAAAGTTCGGATCTCATTTTAAATTAGGGTTTCTAAGTCAGTAGTGTCGACTGGTCCGAAAGTGACACACTTTGATAAAATTGTAATATCTCAAGTTCTACTTATGAAAATGAATTGAAACTAATTTTGGATGAAAGATAACACAAAACTATAAATTTGGACATAAATAACATGCTTAGATCAATTTTATACAATGAGTTATGGCGTTTCAAAGTTCATGGCAAAAACATTTATGTTCTCAAAAATCAAGTATCTTAGGGTCCAAGTCTTCTACTTATATCATGTCAAGTTTTTGTTCCATTTCTTTACAAGCTTGTGTTTTATAATTTAATATCAAATCTCCAGTACACTTAGAAGTCATCAAACTCAAAGATAACAACATACAACAACATCTCATATCACCCATAAACATAACAGGCCCTAATTTTCAACTACGATGCATTTTCGGTTTGATTTCGATTCTCGATTCTTAGAGTGTTTAAAGGGATGTGTTGGGAGATATTTTGAGGGATATTAGACACAAGTTTTAAAGATTTTACTTACTTTCTTGAGGACTCAAGGGATGGTGGTATGAAATGACTTAGCTTTAAAGCAAAACACCTCTCCTCGGTTCCTTTTTCTTCTCCTCCTTCTTTCTCCTCTCAAACTTGTAGAATACCTCAAGAACAATCAACCCAATCTTTCACTCTCTATATGCACAAAAATATGAAGGGGTGGGAGTGATGATTAGCTTAGTTTATTTAGGCAAAGGTTAGGGCACAAAGGGCAGACAGAAGGTACAAAAAAAAAGACTTTTTCTTCATTTTAATTAATGAGATGTGAGATGATTTGAATGGGTTCATCCTTTGAGAGCTAGAAATCAGATATGAGGAAGATAAATATAGCTAACGGGCTGTTTGAGGGGCAAAAACCTGACCCCACATCAATCAAGGGGTTTTGCATTGATTTGCGCGCTATTTTGTGCAAGAAATGCATTAAAAGTTAATTTGATATATCTTTTTGGTGACTTTTCCTACTGAGACCTATTATTTTAGTATGTTTATGAGAATTATAGCATTTTCATGTATTATCATAGTTTCCATAGTAATTGATTAAATAGATATAGTCTTTTAAGTCAAATTAAGCTATTTTT
>JAOTRH010014753.1:0-22745 GCA_034768845.1 Heliamphora exappendiculata | reverse complement strand
TGCCAATTGAATGGCCAATTCAATTGCAATTGAATTCTGCTATTGAATTTTGGAATTCAATGGCCAATGAATTCACAGATTCCAACACTAACATCCATATGTAAAAAAAATTCATTGTTTATAGAATTTTCAATATTATGAAATCTTTTTTATACATGATATGGCTAATGATATAAAATATCAATTTAAACTATGGTTGGGATTTTTAAAAGGGGCTTTACAAAGGTCAAAAAAAATAAGTTTTAATGCGCAAGATCCATCAACAAAAAAATTAATACGCAAGGTCCAATTGTATTATTTTTTCCAAAAATATCTTTCAAATAGATAAATTTATCTGTTTAATATTCATTTGTTTAATATGTAAACATATAAATTTATCTGTTTGCATATCAACACAGATAATGCAAACAGATAAATTTATCTGTATTTTTTATACGTGTTTTTCATAAGATAGATAAATTTATATGTGTTCTTTACATGTATTTTTAATAAAAGATAAATAAATTCATCTGTATTCTTTATACATATTTTAAAAATACACATATAAATTTATCTATATTCTTTATAAGACATAGATAAATTTATTTGTATTCTTTTATACGTGTTTTCAATAAGACAGATAAATTTATCTGTATTCTTCATACATATTTTGAAAATGTTCAGATAAATTTATTTGTTCTATAGTATTTTTGTCTAAAAAGGGTCTTGCGCGTTAAAATTTTTATGCAGATGAATCTTACTCGTTTAAAAATGATATGCAGGAAGAAAAATAGTAAACGGCCTATAAATTAGATTGTTCACCAATTTTTTTATTTTTAAAATTGAAGAAAAATAAAAAAAAAGAAAATTTTGAATAATTTAAAAGGAAAGTGTAATCATATTTCTTTGTTTGTATTACAAGAAAAATAAGAAAGAGTAAAATAACAATGGCAAATGAGAAAAAAAATGAGACTATTTGAGTCCGGCGTATGGTACTCACCATTTGTGAGAAGGAATGGAGCTAGTCGATTATACTTTTTAGGAATAATTACATTTACCTCCCATGAGATTTAATTTTATTACAGAGATCTTCCTTGTAATCTCTGAAATTATACTAACCTCTCATGATATTTCATTTTTAACATCAATTGCATCAAACTGTTAAAATTTTCATTAAAATTTAACAAAAACTGTCCCACCCACCTCAAAACCACCCTTCAAACCACATTTTTCCTCCAAAACCACATTTTTCACCCTAAAACCACCATTTCTAAAACCACCATATGTTGAAATTTGGAGTGAAAATGGTGGTTTTGGGCAGAGAAAGGTGGTTTGAAAGGTGATTTTGGGGTGAAAATTGTGATTTTGTGGTGGAAGGGACGATTTTCGTTAAATTTCAACGAAAATTTTAACAGTTAGATCCAATTGATGCTAAAAATTATATCTCAGGGGATGTTAGAGTAATTTCAGAGACCACATAGGAGGTCCATGTAATAAGCTTAAATCTCAGGAGTTGTAAGTGTAATTATTCCTACTTTTTAATGTTCATAAATTTTTAACAGTATGAGAGATTTTTTAATGTTTATAAATTTTTCAACACAATAAGAAATTTTTCATAGTATTCAATGTTGATAAAATTTCTAACACAATGTAAAATTTTCATACCTTGATGCACAATGACCTCGTTTGAAAACTAGTTTTAAGTCGGGCTTTTTGTTTAAAAAAAAAAAAAGCCAAAAATCTTGTTTGGGAATCCAAAGACTTTTTTTCCTTTTAGCCTTTTTACTTTTTACATAAAATATTTTTTTTATTTTTTAAGATTCTCATAACTTTTATTGTACACATCTATTTTTTATAAAAAAATATATTTTTTAAAATCTATTAGTTAAAATCTATCAAACATGATCTATGTTGACTATAAATTATTTTAAAATAAACTTTAAAAGTTATAACAATATTTTTTTAATTTAAAACTCTTTTGGCTTAAAGCCACTTTAAGGTAAATATACAAAATGTTCGTTTAGTAAACTGTAGATGTGACTTTAAACTAAAAGACAGTAATTCAAGCTGGCTTAAATTTAGGTTGCCAAACGAGGCCAATATGAGCAATTTTCATACCTTGATTCAAGTTGGCACAAAAAAATTTCTCATGTTTTTTTTTTATGTATTTTTTAAAAATACAATAGCACAATATGTTATTTTTATCTTGATACATAGTATAACAATTTTCTCATATTTTTATGCAGGACATGAGAGATTTATCATATATTTTCATCGTGTATTGAAAAAATTAATTACATTAATATTTTATTTTTATTTTAAAATTATCTCAAATTTTAGTTTGTATGATTTTTTTTGGGTAATTAGTTTGTATGATTTTAAGAATATGATAACTCTCAAATTTACCTTACCTGTGAGATAAATTTCCTATAACTTAATGCAGTGTAAATAACTATAATCATATTTCTTTGTTTAACTTAAAATATATATATATATAAAGGAAGAAGAAAAAATAAAAGAAAAATAATGCCCACATTAGGATTTTTTTTTGCACAAGAATAGGGTGAGAGAATAACTACAGTATTATTGTAGACTAAAAAAATATAAAAATAGAAAATATTTGAGTTAAAGGTTGACTTATTAGTTTTTTTTTTGTATTTTTTTCACTTTAAGTTAAAAATATTAAATTTGTTGAGTGACTTATTTAAAAAAATATTCATAAGGTTTTTGACAAAATATGGAGGTATAAGTCAATGTATAAGTCTTTTTACCAAATGAGGTCTTATTCTTTAAGAAATTACTTTTTATTTTAATATTAATCTTTTTAATAGATATAAATATATAAATTTTATAAAAATTAATGAGTATTATAAAAGTTATAATATTTTAAGTTTAAAATATAAAATAACAATGAATACCAAAATATATAATTATATTTAGGATATATTACACTGACCTCCCCTGAGATTTTTGACAAAAACACTGGCCTCCCATGTGATTTAAAAATAGCATTAACCTCTTCTCAGATTTAATTTTAACATCAAACTAAACCAACCGTTAAAATTTTTAATAGAAACTACCATCCCCACCCCAAAACCACCTCCCAAACCATCCTTACCCCAAAACCATCCCGACCCTAAAACCACCCCCACACCCCAAAATCACATCCCCAAACCTACTCTCTCTCTCTCTGCCATCTCTCTCTCTCCGCGACCAACGCCGCCACCCCAAAACACCACCGCCGCGACCATCATTGCCGGTTACCGTCGAGACCGCCGGTCTCCGTTTCTCTCTCTTCCTCTGTCTCTCTCTAATCTCTCTCCCATTTTGTGTGTATATATATATCTCTCTCTCAAAATCACGCGAAAATACCACTATTACTTACTGCCTCCAATATTTACTACTATTTTGACACCCTAACGTCGCTAATGAACGGTTTCGATCGTTGGTACACTGTTTCGGCAAAGTTAAATCAAAAAATTATCGTTTAATAAATTTTATTAAAAACTATTTTTCTAAGTTATTTTGAACTTGTAAAAAACATGATCCGATTAGTTGAGTGTGTATTCCTTGCTGATTAGATCAACTTATTTTTTTATTTTGTTCAATTTTAAGGGTAAGTTATTTAATTTCTAGACATAAGTAAAGAAAAAAAAAGAGAAAGAAATTATTGGAATTAATACTAGGTATATATATAAAAATATATATATATATAGAGAGAGAGAGGGAGAGAGAGAGAGAGAGAGAAACGAGACCAGAGGGGAAGGGGGTCGCCGAAGGGGCCGATGGTGAACGGCGGCGGCGTTGGTCGCGGCGAGGGTGGTTTTGGAGTGGCGACATTGGTCGCAGAGAGAGAGAGAGAGGGAGACAGAGAGAGATGGTGGATTTGAGGTGTGGGGGTGGTTTTGGGGTGGTGATGGTGGTTTTCGTTAAAAATTTTAACGGTTGGGTTAGTTTGATGTTAAAATTAAACATGAGGGGAGATTAGTGCTATTTTTGAAACTATACGGGATGTCAGTATTTTTGTCAGAAATTTTAGGAAAGGTCAGTGTAATTTACCCTTATATTTATATACTTTTATGTCAATAATTGCTCTTATTAGTTCTCTCAATTAGTGCTTTTATCACTCTTCTATCCATTCTTCCCACCATTAAATACATTCGGTCAAAAAGAGTTGGCAGGGCGGCCCTATCGTATTACCCATGAGCCAACTGTCTTGAGCTCCTAATTTTTTTATCAAAAAATAGGGCCCCTAATTTTTAATATTTTTTATTAAATTATGTATAATATTATTAAATAAAAAGCCTATTAAAACTAAAAAGGCCAATTAATAAAATCTAAAATAAAGCTCAAACTCAAACTCAAGTGATTGATCACGAACTATGAATCCCCTTTCATGTGCACTGAGTAAATGTCCATTTCCCTTAGGATCTCCAGTCCGATAATTATTGCTATATATGCAATCTGGTTATTTGAGCATTTAAAGTCAAATTGATACAACATCTTTATCTTTAAACCTGCTGGTGATACGATTACAATTTCACATTCTGCTACCTACTCGGTCCTACTGCCATCAAAATATTATGTCAATGGGACAAAGTTGGTTGTTGAAGTGTTCAAGCCTATTTCTATTTCATCTTTCATTTCAACACTGGGTGATCCACTAAGAAATTAGCCAACACTTGTGTTTTAATAGCTTTTTGAGGAATGTAATGAAATAAAAATTTCCTCAATACTAAAAACCATTTTCCCAATCGGCCTTTGAGGAAATGCCGAGACAACAAGTACTTGATTAGATCGATGCGACATATTAGGAAAAGTAAAATAGGTAACATTTAATGCCTTGGTTTGGTGGCACTGTAGATACTCCAATCTGACCAAGCCGAATCTTAGGCATCCATCTCGAATGCGTCCTAATGACGAAAGTATGAGAATCATGTTCAAAGATACCCCCAAGCAAGCAAAATCACGAATATGACTCAAAACCCCAAAACCCTAAAAAAACTTTCAGGCCGTGACATTCCCATCCACATGGCCGCCACCTTTTTGAAAATTCTAGAACAGGCCGTGTCTTTACTCTCACGGCCGTAGCATTTTTTGAAATGACGCAACCTCGTGAGAAACCTTTCTCTAACAGAAATGAGATTAACCTGTCATACCAAGCTCTGGGAGCCTATTTCAGCCCATAAAAAGCTTTTATTAGTTTCAGAACATAACAAGGCAAAGACGGGCCAACAAACCCTTTAGGTTGTTCAACATATGCCTCTTCTTTAAGATCGCCATTCAAAAATGCACTTTCAACATCCATTTGGAACAATTTGATGTGGAGCTTACAAGCAATGTCAAAAATAATTCTAATTATTCAAGATGGGCTACTAAGGCAAATGTCTCATCAAAATCAATTCCTTCAACTTGAGTGTAACCCTGAGCAACCAGTCTAGCCTTATTTCTATTCACTTCACCAAATTCATTTGTTTTAATTTTGAATATCCATTTGGTGCCAATGACATTTTTGTCAGAGAGTCAAGGGACTAGTTCTCATACATTATTCTTAGCAAATTGTTATAGTTTCTCATAAATGGCATTAGTCCAACATTCATCATGTAAGACATCATTGACATTTTTGGTTTCATTAATGACACAGCACATAAATGTTACCTCATCCTACATTTGACGCCGAGTCTGCATCCTATCGGTGTCGTCTCCAAGAACTTGAGATACTAGATAATTGAGCTTCACCCTTACTGAGGGTTTCAAGCCTTTCTTTTGAGAACCTTTGGGTTCTGATTCTTTCACCTGAGACTCCTGTTTCACATTTGTGGGAGTCTTCTCGGTAGGTTTTTCATGTCCTTCCAGATTAGACTGGCATTAAGCTTTTTCTACTTTTAGTTCTTCAATGAGTGTGCCTGAAATAAGTAAATAAGTATCAATAGACGTAAAAGTAGATTCATCATCAATAACAATGTTTATAGATTCCATAACAGTAAATGTTCTATTATTAAAAACTCTATAAGCGCGACTATTTGTGGAGTACCCCAAGAAGATTCCCTCATCACTACAGGAGTCAAATTTTCTCAGCTGTTTCATATCCCGAAAAATGTAGCATTTACTACCAAAAGTACAAAGTACTTGACATTTGGTTTAGTTTCTTTCCAAAGCTCATAGGGTGTGTGAAGCATTCCTGGTCTCAGGTAGACACGATTAATGATATAACATGCAATATGCACCGCTTCTGCCCAAAAATGTTCTGGAACCTTCTTGTCATGCAACATGACACGAGCCATTTCTTGATGAACACGATTTTTTCTTTCAGCTACCCCATTTTGCTGAGAAGTTTTTGGAGCAGAAAACTCATGATGTATACCCAACTCTTCACAAAATGACGTAAAGTCGAAGTTTTTAAACTCCTTACCATGATCAGACCGAATGCGGATAACAGAGTTGTGGGAATTGGGTTTTTCATTGTGAAACTTAAGGACAAGAGTTTTGAAAATAGAGAACATGTTAGACTTCTCTCTCAAAAAATTAACCCAAGTAAAACGAGAGAAATCATCCACGGCAACAAAAATATATTTTTTCTTTCCTAAGCTTTCTGTCCTGTTAGTCCCATCAAGTCCATGCGAATCATCTCCAAAGGAGCTTTTGTGCCTAAGGTATTAGTCTTCTTATGAGGAACTCTGGTTTGTTTACCTATCTGACAGGCACCACATACACGATTCATTTGGCTGCCCAACTTTAGAAGTTCTCTTATCAACTATTTATTTGCAATCTTAGAGGGATTCTTGTAATTAACATATCCAAGTCTCCAATACCATAATTTCGCATAATTGATTTTGACAGAATTACAAGTTTCAGCATTCAATGGGATAATGCCCTAACAATTATTAGATATTCTAACACCATGTATGACAGTTTTACCTTTTTTTTTTATCTAAAATATTGTAATTATTTTTTTAAAAATACACTTCATAATGAGTGTCACACATTTGACTAATGCTCAAAAGATTTTCCTTTAAACCATCAACCAAAAGGACATTTTCTAATTCAGGAAGGCCAGGAGAAGAAATAGTGCATTTTCCTATAATTTTAATGGAATTTTCGTCTCCAAATATTACCATCCCACCATTATAAGACTCTAAAGAGGTAAACAAAGACCTGTCCCTTGACATATGTCGAGTGCATCCACTGTCAATATACCATATGTGTGAACTTTGTGCTCTCATAGCAATCTGAACTACATAAGCTTTTAGATCTTTAGACTGAACCCAGACTTTCCTAGTTTTCACAAGAGCAGACTCATTTGAATATATTCTAGGGGTCTTCGGTAGAGACAATCTATGAAATTGGATAGGATAGCTCAAGCGAGACATTTCACGCAGTTTAAAATAATGTGGTCTAATATGACCTCTCACTCCACAATAATGACAGATGGGCGCAAACGTCTTATCAGTTATGGGCATGCTATGTAAAAGTATACAATAAGGACGAATGTGACCTAAATTACCTCAATGATCACAAATAGGAGGAGAGTTCAATTTTCTTACCTCACCACAATGTGTGATGGCCTTACCTATCATACTCGGTCCCATTGACTTCACTTTAGTGAAGTTCAATTCTTTCTTGCTTTTTAAACTCACATCATCAACCTACTTAACTTTCACAAACGTCGGAGCTGCTTTGAGTTTGTCAGTTGATTGCTTATTTGTGGAAGTCCCATCAAATCCCAATCCAGCTCTGTCACTTGCTGCCTTCTGATCTCCGAGTAATTCGTCTAATGCAATTGAACTTGCATTCCAATGCTTAAGAGTAATAGTAGCACTGTTCAATTTGTTTTCAAGATCAGTTTTTTTTTTAATTCAGATATTCTAGAAGATTTATCATTATTTAACAGTATGAATCTTTCTTTATCTTGTTTATAGTTTTCCAAAGTAATGCACAAGACATTCAATTTATTTTTTAAGTCTTCTTCTTTTGGTTGAGCCATCAATAGCTCTTGCGTAAGTTTCTCTTTCTCACTTTCAGAAGTTTTAAGTTGAAAAACTAGTTTTGCACATTTCTTAATCAACACATAACTCTTCTTATAAAGCTTATTGTAAGCTACCTAAAGAGTGTCACTGTCTACTCCCTCAACAAGTTGAACATTAAATTCTTCTTTCTCACCTTCAGTCACAAGCTCATTTATGTCAGTTTCACTAGATTCAAAGTAAACAAAAGCAACAAAAGCTACAATGTTATTATCATCATATTGATCCTCATTGTCGTCATTCAACTCAGATTCGCTTTCATCATCTCAAGTTACAGTAAACACTTTTTGCTTCTTTTTCATCTTGTTAGGATATTCCTGAGCAACGTACCCAAAACTTTTGCCCTCATAACACTGGGGGACTGAGTGTTGAGATTTTTGCCCCTTTTGTTAAAGGGCTTGGGATCATTCTTAGGTTTGTCATTCCCAAATCGCTTCTGAGATTTGTCGACCTGATTAAGCTTTCTGTTTTTCCAAGATTTTTAAACTTTTTAAGAAATATTGCCATCATTTTAGGATTGAATTCATCATTAGAGTCACTAGTAAACCCTTGAGCTGAAGTAAAAGCAAGATTTTTTGAAATTTTATGATTTTAAAATTTTAGCTCATAAGTTTGCAGGTTTCCAACCAAACTTTCAACTATAATAGAGTTAATGTCTTTACTTTTCTCTATTGTAGTGACTTTTGGTTGGAAGCATTTGGGAAGAGATCTCAAAATTTTTCGAATTATTTTAGAGTTAGAGATCTTTTCACCAAGATTAAATGAAGTGTTAACAATATCACTTAACTTAGCCTAAAAATTATCAAACTTCTCATCTTCTTCCATACGTAGAGTTTCAAAACTTGTGGTAAGACGTTGAAGTTTAGAGATTTTCATAGTTTGCATTCTTTCATAAGCGACTTCCAGTATGTCCCACGCTTCTTTAGTCAAGTCACAAGTGCTTAATCTACGAAATTCCTCCTGAGTGACCCCGCTAAAGATAGCATTTATAGCCTTACTATTTCACTCGGCGTTCTCAAAATCAGTCCCATCCCATTTAGCCAAAGGCTTAGGGATAATTTTCTCATCCACAGTCATGGTTGCGTAAGCATACCCCTTAGTAACAACTAACCAAACTCTCTCATCAATGGACTTAAGAAAAGCCCTCATCCTGATTTTCCAGAATGGGTAGTTAGTTCCGTCAAGAAAAGGAGGTCTACCTGTGGACCACCTTCTTTCAGATGATTCATAAGTGAAAATCAAACAAAAAAGTAAGATCAATAAGAATCATACTCTGATACCAATTGAAAATACGATATGCCACTAGAAACCTAAATAACCTTTTGTTTGATTTGCACGTACAGAATAAGAGAAGATAGAAACCAAATAGTCAACCAAACCACCATTCACAAGACAGGAAATTTTTACGTGAAAAACCCAAATTGGTAAAAAATCACGGGACTTATCCAAGTCCAAAAGACACGCACTATAAGAAAATTTTTGGGTACAAGAAACTCTTACAATACTTAGTTGAATCATTAACCTATTACTAACCAGTCTTTTTGCCGAATCCTCGTTCACTAAATTCGTGCGAGTCTGTCGTCGGAATCCTTCTTTGGTCTTCTTTACTTGAGATTCTTCTCAAGTATTGCAAGAATTAATCTTTAGGTATTTGAACAGTATCTTGAAGCTCCTAGGATTGCATACAACTATTCAGATCAACAACTCTCAATCTCTCCTTCCCTTTAGAAAAAAGAAAAACTGTCTAAACACTCTATGATATGCACATAGCAGCCTCTCAACCTAAAACACAAAACACTACTTAACAAAACCCTAAAGACAAAAAAATGAAACAAAATGCGAACAAGAGCAATCGATCGGTTAATAGATCGATCAATTAACAAAAGCTCTCGGGAAAAACCAAAAATTGCACCAGGATGAACTTATGCACAAATGACCGATCGATCAGTGAAAGCCTCTTCTCGAGTCTTTGTCAAACCTGTTCAAATAAAAACTTTCCACGAGCAAGCTAACATTAAATCATAAAAAAGAGATATAAAACCATTGTCACAGATTTACCAAAAAAGGGAAGCATATGAAGAACATAAAAACCTAACATTTATCATCAGAGGGTATAACAAATAGGAATCATATCATATGGATGAGCCTCGAGCAGCTTAGCTACTTGGTTAATCTTTATGCATGGATTTCAAAGGAAATGAAGATGAGCTAATTAACAAGATTGCCCAATTGGAAGAAATAGATAAAGATAGATGCATATGCTGAAAGTCGTCCAAGAGGTTCAATCCCTAATTTTATTAAGTTTAATTCTTTTGTTAATATGAAAATCCTATCTTGGAATGCAATGGATTTTAACTAGTAAGGAGAAAAGGGGAAGGCTCAAATGTATATTACGGAAAAAGAAGGTGGAATTCGTTATGTTATAGGAGACCAAAAAAATGGCATCTAATAAGAACTTTAGTCATTTAATATGGGGCAACCAGGATTTTGATTTCAATAAGGTGGACCCAATCGGTAGTGCTGAAGGGTTATTATGTATATGGAGTAAAGGAGCTTTTTTCAATGTCGAACATGGTTGCTAATAGAAATTATATCATCAACTCACGTGTTTTTTCAGCTTTTTTTCTATGTAAGATGGTTAATGTTATGGTCCCAATGATGTGGTTCAAAGGCGAAGAGTCTGGGATTCCCTTATTTGTTTGAAAGGTAGTTTTTTTATCTTGGTATATTTAGGGAGATTTAAATGAGATCATAGATGTTAGTGAAAGAAAGGGATGCTTACGAAGGGATAGGGGTGGATAGGGGTATGAGAGATTTTAATTCCTTCATTGATAACTTGGAATTAGTGGATCTACCCATGTTGAGGAGAAAATATACTTGGGAAAATTCTACAAATGTTCTTAGATGGAGTTGAATTGACATATTCTTATTACATCTTGAGTGGTTAGAAAAGTTTAATCTAATGCTATAGAGTCTTCTTGGAATTTTTTCTTATCATTGTCTTATATTTTCAAAAGAAGATGATAGAGATTGAGGATCTCATCTTTTTAGATTTATCAATGCATGGCTCCTTTATCCTAATATCTTGAATGTAATGAAGAGCATTTGGATTGAAATGGAAGTGTAGTGTTGGGATGGATATAGAATTGTTAAGAAGCTTAAAGGCTTAATGGAGCTTTAAAGAACTAGAATATTATAGTCTTTGGTGATGTCAAATCTAAAGTTGAGGAAATTAAAGATAAGATGAATTCCCTAGATTTGGTAGCTGAACAGAGAATATTGAATGAAGACGAATCTTGTAGAATAAATGAATTAAAGGTTGGTTTTTGAAAACTGAGTAGAAAACTCGAGTGGATGTGGTTGCCAAAATGAATGTTGAACTGGGGTATGAAATGTGGTAAGAATACCAAATTTTTTCATGTAATGGCAAATAGAAGAAATCTCTTGAATTCCATTACCACTGATAAATGAGTTATTCTGAAAGAGCAATTGGGAGATCAAACAGGGGATAGTGGAATATTTTTCAAAACTTTTTATGGCATATTAGAAGTTTAAAGCCTTTTTTGCAGGTACTTGTTTTGAATGATTTAGATAAAGCTTTGTTGTAGGAACATTTCTCTAAACAAGAAATATGAAATATCATTAGATGTTGCAATGGGAATAAGGCCCGTAGGTTAGATGGCTTCAACATGATTAATATCAGGAAGGGTTGGAGCTTTATGAAAAAAGATTTCATTCTATTTTTTAGCAGAATTTTATGAGAATGGTAAATTGGTGAATAGGATTATGAATTGTGCCCTTCATTCCTAAGAATGAAAATCGAGTGGCTTTAAGGGATTATAGACCAATTAGTCTTGTTGGAAGTATTTATAAAATCCTTGCAATAAGTCCTTTAATGGAGACAGAACAAAGTTATTGCTAAGGTAACTGGGAATGAGCAATCTGCATTTGTGGAGGGTATGAATATTCTATGTGGTATTCTTGTGTGTAATGAGATTATTGATACTTGGAGGAAAAAGAGGAAGACAGGTACTTGTCATCAAGCTTGATTTTGAGAAAGCTTACAGTTGAATTATAAAATAGTGATTTAAGATTGAAAATGAGAGAAGAAGGTAGAATGACAGAGATTTTAATTGAGAATTAGGGTGAGAATCAAGCCAAGAGACTCAGAGTAGCCTCTACACCCCACAACATATATATATGAGTAATACATAAAAAATTACAAAACTACCCAATTAAATATAAAAGAAATAAACTAAATAAACTCTAACACTCTCTCTCAAACTAGAACATAGAGATCAAACATGTACAGCTTAGAAAGAAATCTCTGAACAAAGAACAAGCCAACGGTTTGATGAGAACATCGGCCAATGATTCTCTGAGTGAACAAAGGGAGTTGCAATTTGCTTTGTCATCAATAAATTTTGAATAAAGTGGCAGTCAACCTCAATATGCTTAGTACGCTCATAAAATAAAAGATTATTAGTAATAAATATGGCTGCTTGATTACTATACAACATTTCCATAGGATGAGAAGACATAATGTCGAAGTCTTAAAAGAGAGAACAGACCCATAACATTTCAGAAGCAATATGAGCCATAGCACGATACTCGATTTCAGTACTCAGACGAGTAACAACAGTTTATATATTTTTTACTACGCCAAGTAATAAGATTACTGTCAACAAAAGTACAATAACTAGATATGGATCATCTATCAAGGCAACTACCAGCTCAATCAGTATCACTAAAGCCAATGACAGATAAATAATTAGAAGAACGATATAACAATCCACAACCTTGGGAATGTTTCAAGTAGCAAATAATACAACAAATAACATCAAAGTACAGCTAACTGACTAATAGCACTTAACAACATAGGTAATATCAAGACAAGTAATTGTGAGATAGATTAACTTTCCAACAAGCCGCCGATAATGATCAACATGTAGAAATGGTTATCCTTATTTAGTAATGAGCTTATAAACAGTAAAATCAATGGGTTTATCAGCCAGGCGAGTACCAAGTAACCCAGTCTTAGAGAGAAGATCAAGAGCATATTAATTACGTCGGGATAAAGAGATTGTCAAAAAGAGCGGGCAATCTCAATCTCCAAAAAGTTTAACGGAGAATGCCTAAGTTCTTGGTATGAAAATGGGAAGCCAAAAGTCATTTTAAGGAAACTATACCAATAGAATCATCACAAAAAATAATGATATTGTCAGAATAAACAATCAGCACAATAGTATCATTAAAAGAATTATGAACAAAGATTGAATAATCAAATGTAAAATGTCAAAAACTATAAGCAATGACAACAGAACCAATGACAACAGAACTAATGACAACAGAACTGAAGCGATCAAACTAAACATGATGTGATTGCTTCGGACCATGCAATATATACTTATTAGTTAAAACCATGCAATATATTAAAATGATAAATCTCTATCAATTCTCTTTTCTATTTTTAGTTAATTTTTATTTTTTAAAAATTTCTATTAGATTTTGAACATACAATATGAATGAAAATTTAGAATTACAACACAAAATCAGTCTAAGCAAGACAATCATGATATAAACATACTGATCAATAACCATAGCTAGTGATATCCACTCAAAAGAAAAAATATTTTTTCATTTATATACTCTATTAACTAATTAATTAAAAATTATAATTCGGGGTAATCACATAAACTTTTTAGCGTTCAAGTTATTTGTGGAGTTTAAGTTCTATTTAAGACAATAACAAAGAATTTTAAGGTCTTCTTGATTTATGTTTGTTGGCAGCAGGTTATGTCATTCCCAAAGGATGTTTTGTGGTTCCATTTCTTTCAGCAGTCCATTTAGATGAAAATTTGTACGAAGGAGCACTCAGTTTCAATCCCTGGAGATGGTTGGAGCCTCAGAATCAGGTCAGTTCCCCAAGCTACTTAGCATCTCCTTTTTTATTTTTAATACTATTTTAAAATGTCCCGATCAATTTATTCTCACATTCACTAATTTTTGAAAAATTAATTTCATCGTCCACTAGTAGAATCCAATTAAAATCGAAACAAAATCTAATATGAACAATCCCCAAAATGCATGTTTGTTTTGAAGGATAAAAAGTCTGGATTGAATTAATAATTCAAACTAAATTTGTGTTCCATGTTTGTTAATATTGTTTTTTATGTTTGGACTAATTATTCAGATTAGACACACAATTCCTCTTCATATAAGAAATAAGTGAGGCTCTTCATATAAGAAATATGTGAGGCCGGAGGGAAGGGTTGAATAGAAAATAAAAGGATTAGAAAGTGAAAAAAATTAACCTAAATGATAATTTTACCCTTCAATCTTACTTTTGTAATATTTTTAGATTCTTTTTTGTTTTTTTAATTGATTTTTTAATATTTTTATTTATTTATTCTTAAATTGAGTGTCTATGCAATAGTTATTAGTGACTTTTTTATTATTTTTATTATTTATTCTATTTCTTAATTTTTAAATTTTTACTTTTACTTTATTTATATTTTTTGTTCCACATTTTACCAAGATTAGTTAGGGTTAAGTTTTCTAATTTTATTAGCCATTTTTTAATTTTTTCTTCTATCATATTATTAATTTTTACCTTTTTTAATTATTTTTTTGGTATTATTTAATTTTCTTTAGATCTTTTTGCTCTTATCTAAGATTTCTTTCGGGTTATATTTGACAATATTTTAATCAACTTTGCCCACTATAAGAGCAAAGTTGTTATTATGCTTAATTCTGGTATTCGTACTATACAAACAAACAAACGAACATGAAAGTTGACAAAAAAAAAAAAAAAGATACACAACGCTTTCATTACAAACATGACCCAAAAATTGATAGCAATTAACTACCAAATGATTAATTTTTACAGGAAAAGAGGAATTGGAGAAGCAGTCCATTTTATACTCCCTTTGGCGGAGGAGCTCGATTGTGTCCTGGGGCTGAGTTGGCTCGTCTTCAAATTGCTCTCTTCCTTCATTACTTTCTAACTACTTACAGGTTTATTCCTCTCTCTCTCTCTCTCTCTCTCTCTCTCACGGTATTAAGTGAATTTTTCTAATGTCAACCTGAGCATACTTTTTAAGTTGCTCACAGTCACGAGGAACCAAAAAGATAAAAAAAAATTTTGACTAAAAAATCAAAAAATAAAATAAAACAAAAACAATTACTTAATGGCCTTTTAGTGGCCTTTGTTTTTTGTTTTTTTTAGTGAATTATTGTCATATTTTACTCATTCGGACATAATTCTGGGATTTTTCTCCTATGGAGAATCGAAAAATTAAAAAATCTGTCAAAAGAAATTCAAAAGAGATGAAAAACAACCCCTAACAAAAAAGTTAGGTAAAAGGGAAATAAAAAGAAAATGAAAGCTGGGAAATGAAGTAATCGGCCAAAAATGAATTTTTTTGATAACTACCTAATTATTTTATTCCCATATTACTCACCCTACTAATAAATAAAAAATGATTTATTTCACGTTATTTTCTTAATCTATATTTTCTGTCATTTTTCTCTCCTCAAATGAAGGATCCAACATTGAGAAATCTGAATGGAAAACATTAAGAGAATGAAAAAATATTTTTATCTAAGAAACTGGTCTAGAAATTATGTTGCAATGGCTCTTTTCAAATATTAGGCCCAAGTATGGGTTTATTGCTTCAAAATCACAAGCATATGTCATCTCGTCGTCTTTGTCAAACGGCATAATGATTGCTTTTTTAATTTCTTTCTTGCTTAAAGGTAGAAGAAGCCAAAAGGGCAAAACAAAAAAAAAAAACATAACAAAACAAAAAAGAAAACTTTTGTTCGACATTTTATGGTTTTATTTGTTTTATTTTTTTTAAAGCTTTTTTGCCTACTAGAGAGAAAGTCAATTAGGGGTTTCTCTTTTTTTATTAGGCGTTTTTTTGTTGGCATAAAGTCAATACACTTGGGCTCCGTATGGTCTGGTTTTTTTTTATAAAAAAAATCTGTCTTGAGTAAACTCTTTTTAATATTAGTCTAAATAAATATATTTTAAAATTTTTTCTCTTTATGATAAATTAGAAAAGTAAGACATTTTGACTAAGAATTCAAAATGAAGATCAAATTAATAAGAAGAAAAAAACTACTTAATAACCTTTTAGCCACGTATTTTTTTCCTTGGTTAACTTTTTTGAACTTTGGTCATAACTAGCGTACTTTGTATTTTTTTGTTGTTGTTGATCTGACAAACACCCCCGTCCCACCCCCAAAAAAAGTACCCAAAATATTTTTTTTAAAAATCTAGAAAATATTAGAAAGAAGCCCTTAACAGAAAAGTTAGGCCAATTGCCTGCGTAAAAATGATTTAAAGTCAAACTGGCTTAAAACGTGGGTAACCAGAAGAGATTTTTTTATTTTAAAATTTTTTCATTCTGATCTATAAGTTTGAAATGCACACTTAAAATTGCGCTGGCAAGCAAAACCTCCGTATGAAAATTTGGTATAGAAATCTTGTTTCTATAATCCCAACCCAAGAATATACTAAAAACGGTTTAGTGGAAATATTAAATATAATCCCATTAGTAATTGAAAATTCAGTGGGACCATTGGTGATAAATGATAATGATATGATATGATATGATTGTTATGTTTAAGCTTGTTTATTTTGGTACGTAGGTGGACCGAACTGAAGGAGGACCACATATCTTTCTTTCCCTCTGCTCGGTTAGTGAATGGCTTTCAAATTCGAATCGCCAGACTGGATGAGGAGCTGAAAATGAAATCATGAGGATTTCTTTTCTTCCTTTTATATCTCAATTTGCGAGTTATTTCTAAATTATTGTAGAATCAACAACTGTGATAAACCAAATTTGTTGGTGTTTGGAATCGCTTTTAATTGTTATTTATAGTTTTTGACTACTAATTTTAGTTACAAATTAATATTTTCTTTTTAAACAGTATTTATAATTTTTATTAAAAATTATAATTATTATTTCATTAGCTGCAATTTACAAGAAATTAATTTTAACAACGGCGTCAGAAAACACTATCTTTATCTACATAGAGTGATGACAATTTTTTTTATAAGGGATGCCATTGTTTATTAGATTCTAGTTAAAAGTCTTTAATGGTTTGAATCTTTTAAAAGGGATGCCATTGTTTATTAGATTCTAGTTAAAAGTCTTTAATGGTTTGAATCTTTTAACGCTAGGGTTCATATTGAAGGAAATGCACTTACCGTTGTTGTCAAACGATATGAATGTATAGTCGTTTTTTGGCACAAATGTTCTGAGAAATATAGTGTTTTGGCCTTTAGTGCTTTAGGAATTGAGTGGGAAATGTATCCCCTCCACTCCCACATTTTTTCATTGTTGGATTGACTCGAATCTAATTTTGATAGATTAAATGTGTGAGTATCAAATTTAAAATTTTTTAGTCAATCAATGGTATTGAAGGATAAGGAAACTAAATAGTATTGAGTTTCCTAAATCACATGAGAATCATGTAAGTGATATTTTTTGACAACCAGTTTATTGAGTTGAATTTTAATTTGAATTACTTTGAAACTTACACAAATGGGGTTTAAGCATAAAAAAATCCAACTCACATAGAGAGTGAGACAATGTGATGATACGCCAAAGAGATTCAAGTTGAAACCAAATAGTGTAAAGAGAGCCTCAAATACATTAGAGTGAGGTTCAGATTTAGAGATCATAGAGTGTAGAGTTAGTTCTTGTAATCCTTATTGATAATAGTGGATTATTCCTTCTTATTCTACCGTGGAGGTAGGCAGTCAGCCAAACTGCGTATATCTTTTATTCTTTTTAGATGTTTTTGTTTCATCTTTATTTTCTATGTGCAAATTTAAGCAACAGAAACCCCAAGACATAAAGAGAGTAAGACACAATGCGATGATACACCAGAAAGGCTCAAGTTAAGGCTAGAGAATGTAAAGAGAGGCTCAGATACACTAGAGATGCTAAGATTTAGAGATTAGAGAGTGTAGAGCTAATTATTGTAATCCGTATTTATAATAGTGGATTATTCCTTTTTGTTCTGTCGTGGAGGTAGGCAGTTAGACGAATTACGTATATCTTGTGTTTTTCTTGAATATTCTTGTTCTATCTTTATTTGCTTTATGTGGATTGAAGCATACATTCCTTTTTTTGCTACATTAGTTGATTTGTGGTTAAAATCCGAACAACCAGTAATAGTGCTTCTGGTTATTGGCTTAATCACTCAATCGCAACAAAGATGAAGAACATCATGTTAGAGATCTCTACAGACTGGTAGAGAACTGTTGGAGGCAAAACTGTAAAGATCATTATTTTGTAAATGATTTTCGATAAAAAATAAACTGGACGAGCAAACGCCGAAACGGACTCCAGATAAAACTTTTAACGTCGAACGATCAAAATAAAACACGTGCAACCAAAGTTAATTTAGAAGAATACCTTTTGTCGATCTATTCTTCAACTACGATTTGATTCTGAGTTGAAACTCCTGTCAGATCTTTGACTGTATTCCCTTAAGCGATCCCCGAACATAGTGTGGGCTACGGAGTATCGAAACCTTGAACCGGCAGAACCTAGATATATTTAGTCTTGAGAGACAAAATATAATATACCAATGATATGATCTAAAACTAGTTCAGCCTACCCGCATATATATAGGTACAATAGGGATCTGTGGAGTAATTATGAGTAAGACTTTCAGTGGAACACAGATACCTACTAGCGGTTTCAGCAATTATGGAAAGACGCAACGATTTTTGTAATTTTTATAAAACACTGAATTACAGTTTACACCATTAAAGAACTGTAATTGCACTCTGACCCATAATCTCAAGACCTTCTTGCATTGATATCCTGTTATTAAATGCTTACCATTTCTCCCCACATTAAGATTTTTGATACCCGCCAATTAAATTTAATTACTGATAATTTAATTTAATCTGCATCTTAATATTTCTTAAGCCCTTTCGCTTAACTTATTTGACCACCGGATAATTAAATCTACCTGCAGGGTTTGGTCTTGTCAAAACTTATAAGCATCCTTAAGGAGGTATCGTCAATCCCGATCATTCGGGACGTGAATTTCACCAATAATTAATATTTTTTATATAAATAATACTACTATCCAACTCACCGGGAATATAGACTTATATAAGATTGCACCATCTAATTAATCAAAACAATAAATATTAAATATATGCAAATTAATAATTATTTCAGAATTAAAAGGATAAGTATTATTCATAATAATCTTGGGGTGTGAATTAATTTATATAGTCAGTATAAAATTAATTATCCCAAATGCCCCGTTCAATACACACAAAGTGTACTAGCACAGAAAGTCAAAACAATAGACGACATTATTATCTGTGCCCCGTAACCAAGATATGCCTATTAAAACTCTGTGCCACAGTTGTACCGATGGTATGTCTATTTTTATCTAAATTGTGAACATAAAACTTATATTCTGTAAGAATCTAAAATCTGGTCTTCTGTGTGTAAGCCGTACTCTACACACCAGATTAAATACTATACAAAATATTAGATATCCATGCATAACCAAAAAAAATGATATACATACGTTGCTCATAAAGATTATCATAAAATAAAAAATTAATTTTATTAAAATAAAATTAAATACTAAAAATATGATTTTAGTATACCAACCCTAACATTATCTCACTTATACTCAAAATCATGCTGCCACACATCTGACTCCCATGTCCTCTACATGACTATCAAAAGTCTTAGCCGATAAACTCTTTGTAAAAGGATCTCCAAGGTTATCTCCTGATGCAATCTTGGTCACAACAACATTACCTCTCTATAATTTCTTGTATCAGGTGATACTTACACTCAATGTGCTTGTCTTTCTTATGGACTCTTGGCTCCTTCGAATTTGCAACTACTCCGCTATTGTCACAGTAAAGTGTAATAGCCGACTGAACTGAAGGTACCACCCCTAGATCCATCAGGAAGTTTTTGAGCCAAACGGCCTTCTTAGTTGCTTCAAAAGATGCCGCATACTTAGTCTCCATGGTGGAATAAGCAACGCAGGACTGCTTGACACTTCTTCAACTTATAGCTCCACCTACCAAGGTAAATACATATCCTGAGGTAAACTTACGGGAATCCCTATCAGACTAAAAATTTGAGTCTGTATACCCCAAAGGTAGTAGGTTGTCTGCCAAATAAACTAACATATAATTCTTAATCCTTTTTAGGTACTTGATTATATTCTTTATTGCAGTCAAATGCTTCTACCCTGAGTTAAACTGATATCTGCTAACCATGCCAACAACAAAGCAGATGTCGGGTCTAGTGCAAAGCATAGCATACATGAGGCTTTCTACTGCCGAAGCATAAAGAACTGCCTTCATCTTCTTTATCTCATCAGGTGTCTTAAGATACTGATCCTTGGAAAGAGTGATTCTTTTCCTGAAATGGAGAAATTCTTTCTTGGAATCCTGCATGCTAAAATGAGTAAAGATATCATCGATATACTTTGCTTATGATAAGCCCAACATCTTTTGTTTTCGATCTCGCACAAGCTTGATCCTAACGATATGACTAGCTTCTCCCAAGTTTTTCATATCAAACTTCCCCAAAAACCATACTTTAACCGTAGATAATACCCCCACATCGTTTCAGAGGAGCAAGATATCGTCTACATAAAGTACTAGGAAGATCACCATGCTTCTGTCACGCTTTCTGTATTCGCATGACTCATCCAGACTTTGATCGAAATCGTAAAACTTTATAGCTTGATCAAACTGAGTGTTTCAAGACCTCGATGCCTACTTAAGTCCATAAATAGATCTCTTTAGTTTACACAACATGTGTTCCTGACCTTTTTCAATGAATCTGTCTAGTTGTATCATATAGATACACTCGTCAAGACTTTCGTTAAAAAAAACTGTCTTGACGTCCATTTGCTAGATTTCATAATCGAAATGTGCTGCAATTGATAAAAGAATTCGGATAGACTTAAGCATGGTTATCGATGAAAAGGTTTCCTCATAGTCGATCCGTTCTTTCTAAGTGAACCCTTTAGCAGCAAGCCTAGCTTTGAAGGTTTTAACCTTCCCGTCTGCTCCTCTCTTCTTTTTATAGAATCACTTGCATCTAATGGGTTTTATCCCTTCGGGTGGTTCTACAAGTTCCAAGACCTGATTGGAATATATATATTTCATCTATGAATTCATAGCCATTTGCCAAATATCTGCATCTTTGTCTTTTAGTGCTTCATTGAAGTTACAGGGTTCGGTATCCAGTTCTGTCGAGATATTATCAAACGACTCTCCCAAGAACATATACCGATCAGGGTGATGAACAATCCACGCACTACAACGAGGCACTACCTATGTCTGTGTACTAGCAGTAACAGGTTGTGTAGAATTTGAACCCTATGCAACAGCACCCTGTTCTTGATTTGCACATGTCCCGATAATCCTTTCACTACGACGAGATAATGGAATATCAGTAACTTGTGATTCCTCTTCTGTTCTACTGGTATTTTTTCTCAGTTCTTCTAGAACAATTTTGCTATTGGGCATGTGATCCACAGTATAATATTCTTCCAAGAATCGGGCATTGGTGCTAACAATGACCTTCTGATCCTTAGGATTATAAAATAAACCACCATTCGTTCTCTTAGGATATCCCACAAAGAAACAGACTTCCGTCCTTGGTTCCAACTTACCTACGTTCCCTTTCAGCACATATGGTGGACACCCCCAAATATAAATGTGTTTCAGATTAGGCTTACGCTCGGTCCACAATTCTGTGGAAGTAAAAGATACTAACTTAGAAGATACCAAATTCAGAATGTAATTCGCTGTCTCTAAAGCGAGTCACCAAAATAAATTTCGTAAACCTGAATAATTCATTATTGACCTTACCATTTTCATAAGAGTCCTATTCATTCTTTTTGTTATACCATTCTACTGTGAAGTGTTAGGTGTAGTCAACTGAGATGTAATTCCTTCTGATGACAAGTAGTCCTTAAACTCTCAAAAGATGTATTCTCCACCACGGTCGGATCGTAGTCATTTGATACTTTTGCCTAGGCGCTTCTCTGCCCCCACCTTAAATTCTTTAAATTTCTCAAAGCATTCAGACTTACGGTGTATCAGGTAAATATATCCATATCTTGAGTAATCATCAATGAAACTAACGAAGTACTCAAAGCCACCTCTAACCCGAATTGTCATAGGACCAGATACATCAGAATGAACCAGCTCCAACAGTTCTTTAGCTCTATAGCCTTTGACCGAAAAGAACCTCTTAGTCATCTTACCCTCTAAGCAAGATTTACAGACTGGAAGTACCTCCACTTCCAATGAACTCAAAGGTCCATCTGCTACCAGTATGTTTATCCTTTTTAGATTAATATGACCAAAGCATAAGTGCCAAAGAAACGTTTGATTCATTAAAGAAGAAAACTTTCTCTTATATGGTAATATAGATATATTATTCGTTTTAGTCAGTTGTAGTGCAAGAGAGATTGGAGAAATATTATAAAGATTATCCACCAATGTGTGGGAGGCTATACTACTAAGATCTTTATTTTTAAAAAATAATTATCGAAAAAATTAACTAGACGGAAAAATGCCGAAACGGGCTTCAGATAAAACTTTTGGTGAAGAACGGTCAAAATAAAACTCGTCCAACCAAAGTTAATTTAGAAGAATACCTCTTGTAGATCTAATCTTCAACTACGACTTGATTCCGAGTTGAAACTCCA
>JAOTRH010014742.1:0-22747 GCA_034768845.1 Heliamphora exappendiculata | reverse complement strand
TATTCATCAAATCATTAAATGAACCATTGGCCCAGTTTGGGCTAAATGTGACGAATTTTATTTATTTTTATTTTTATTATTTTTTAATTAAATTTTTTTGTTTTTTTAAATTATTTTAATAAGATGAACTCAAATTGTAAAAATTTTTGATAAAAAGATAAAAAAAATACACTAAATACGAAAATAGACAATAGAAGATATGATTTATTGACTTATTTTTATTTTTTAAAATTCTTTTATATTTTAATTTAAAAAAATTTATTTTTTTACTCTTATCAATGAAAAGAGTCTAAAAATATAATAATTTAATTAAATAATAAAAATTTTTATTAAAAATAAAAATAAATAACATTATATAAACAAATAAATAATTATTGCAAGCATAGCCAATTATAAAAATTTAAAAATCATAATCAAGTTATGGATATTATAAAATGGAACCGAACTAATTTCAAATACTATTTTTGTACCATGCATCAGTTCAAAAACTCTAACCGCATTACACAAAAAATATATAATATCAGGTATTAGATTAATGCATTTAAAAAAATATATATCCACTCTCCATACTATTCTTGTGTGTCAGATTCTGCTTCGCTCTTTATTACTTTGTCAGATCATTTGCCTTTTTATTTCTATTTTATTCAATATTTAAATATATATTATTTTTATTTTTAAGAGTATTTAAAGTGATTGAAAATGTTGCTAATGGTAGTTTTTAATTTTATATTATTAATTTTAATTATAAATTATAAATATTTTTAAAAACTCACATTGACCTAGAATGGGTGAATTTATTTTTTAAATTTATTTGTTTATTTAATTTTATAAATTTTTTATTTTTAGTAATTTTATTATTATTTAGTCAAATTATTATACTTTTTAGATTTTTTTTATTGAAATGAGCAAAATACAAAATTTTGATAAGCCAAATTTAATACTATTTAAGCTAAAATAAACTAATAAGCAAGTTTGCTCAAACAAGGCATTAAGTATTTATATCTTATACATAAAGACTAATACATGTGAGGGTATTTAGGGTGTGTGGGATAGTTTTTTATATGATTTTTTTTAATAGAATTTTTTATGGTAGTTTAAATGATAATATTTTTTAGATTTCTTTAATTATAATAAATCAAAATAGTAAAAAAATTAATCAAAAAATAAAAAAAATTCTGATAAGTCGGGAAAAAAAAACTACATAAAGCTTTTATGTAGCTTTTTTTGTATTTAATGAATTTTTTTACTTTTTTCAAAATAGTTATATTTTTAGATTTGTTTTATCACGATGAATCGATAAAGTAAAAAATTAACCCAGCAAATAAAAAAAGTTTATAAAAGATGAAAAAAAACCACACAAAAAGAGTCACAGGAAAAGCTAAACCAAATACAGCCTTAGGACACTATTGGCCAATAGCTTAAAAGTTAGTTTTTTTTTATATATTTAGTTAAAAAGTTAAATTTGGTTCAAAGTAAGTTATTTGTTAATCTAACTTTTAAACTATTTTTTTTTTAAATTAGTTGTTTGGATACGAAGTTAGCTTTTTTTATTTTTTGTTTAAATTAAATTTTTTTTTATATATTTGATATCAACAATTATATGTAATTGGTAATGGTAGTAAATAAGTTATGAAATATTATTATATTTTAAAAGTGATTGGAGTTTGAATAAAATATTCTATGAGTTAGTATTTTGATTTGACTTTTTGACTTTTAAAACTTTTTTTTTTCCCACACAGACTTTGTTAACTTTTTTGCATTTTTAGCAAAAAAAGCCAAAAAACAGAATTTCCAAACAAGCCCTTAGTAAAATTTGAATGCTTGTTTGTAAAGAAAAATCTAGTTATACTCTTGCCAAGACTCAAATTTGAAATTAAGATAAAAAAAACTCCAATTTTGCACCACAAATTAAAATATATAACCTAAATATGTACCAAAATATGTTTTTGGTCATCAAATTTAAGTTTTATATTTAAAAGTTATACTAAAACAAATATTTCATTCATCTAAGGCAATAAAACAGACCATATTGATTTTTTTTAAAATTAATGTTTTGATTTTTTGATTTTTTAGTTTTTTTGTAATTTTTTGCTAAACAAATCATATTAATTTGTTTACATTTAAAACAAAAAAAACTAAAAAATCAGTGTAGCCAATCAGAGTCTAACTTACTGAATTACCCTTTACTTCCCATCGTTTGTTAGTACTTAAGAGAGCAAGGGTAGTCCCGAATTACTCTCATTTTTATATTGTAATTTATAGTAAAAATTATAAATATTTAATAAATATATTACGTTATAATTAAAATTAAAAAAAAATATTATAATTTATAATAAAAATTATAAATATTTAAAAAAAAATTATTTTATTATTAAAATTAATAATAAAAAAGTAAAAATTAACTATAGAACCTTTGCCAAACACTCCAATAAGAGAGTTTCGAATAAAGATTCTAAATACTCGCACCTAAAAAACCCACCTAATAACTTAAAACTATTGCACACATAATTTATAAACATTTATATTAGTAGGTGTATTTAATAAGAAAAATGCGTACATTTAAAATATCGTAGTTTAAAAGAACTTAGTTTCTAAGTCTTTGTTTGGTTATTGGTTTAAAGTTAATTTTTTAATTTTTAGCTTAAAATTTAAAAAGTTAAAAAATTTTGTTTTTTAAATCCCAGCTTTTAGCCTATTTATTTTTAGATTTTTTAATTTTTTTCATAACAATTTATAATTTTAATCTTCTACATATAAAATTATATAAATTTCAACCAAACAACAATACCCAACTCATTTAGGCTGAAGGATAACCATGTAATTTTATATTGAGTTTATTTGACATTTTTAGTTGCTTAAAAATTACTATTTTTTTAATCAAATGAACTTTTTAAATTTTTAACTTAAAGTGGTTTAAAATAAAAAATTTGACTTAAAGCCATATTGTCAAACGAACTCTAAGTATGTGTTTTTCTAATTTCTTAATTTAATTTTTTAGTAAATTCATTCACACTAGCAGCGGGTGCCCACGTGTTGCACGTAAGTCATAAATTGTAAAAAGTTGAGAATTTATAATTTATTTTTTCTTAACTATTTTAAAAACGAATACAAATGATGAAAATATCAAACAATTATCACGATTTTCTGTAAATAAAAATCATAAAAGCCTTCACCAATTTAGGTGTTTTTTTTTTATTATAATAGTACATATGAATCTAAATGAATATATTTTTTAAATTTCTTTAATTATAGAGTATGTGTGGCCTAGTTTTTAAAATTTTTTTGCTTAAAACCTTTTTAAAAGACTCACTTGTTTGCCCTTCCATTGTAATCATTTAACTTTTTTCACATATTTTTACATTAATTTTTTTACTAAAGAGTTAAAAAATCAAAAAGCTTACAAAAAAAAAAAATTAAACTAAACACAAGCTAAATAAAAATAAAAAGCTCTAACAAAAAAATTAAAAAAATTAAATCACTTAATAACTTTTTGTAATTTTGTCTTTTTATATTTTAACCTGAATAAACATTTTTTTTAGGTTACACTTGTTAAGAGAAATCCAAAAAAGAAAAAAATTAAGCCCAAAAAATAAAAAAAAATAAAAAAAAAGTTTAAAAAAGAAGTCTCCGCAAATGCATAACACAAGGGTTGTATACGTAAATTTAGCCTTAGTTTAAATTGAGGAGAGAGAAAACAAAAGATGGGTGGTTTCCCTTCCCACTTTCTTACTATTTATTTGTTCTCACATTCTTAAAAAGAAATTAAATTCTTCTGTTTCTCTTGATATCCTTTGATCCATACGAAGCATAACTGTTTATTTTTATGCAGGGTGGCATGCCAGAAGGAAGGGGGGGGGATAAGGTTCACAATAAACGGTTTCAATTATTTCAACTTGGTCCTGATTACTAACGTTGCGGGTGCAGGGGATATCGTGAGGGCGAGCGTGAAAGGATCTAGAACTGGATGGATGATGATGAGCCGAAACTGGGGCCAAAATTGGCAGTCCAACGCTGTGTTGGTGGGTCAAGCCCTCTCTTTTAGGGTCACCGGAAGTGATAGACGAACCTCTACCTCCTGGAATATTGTCCCACTAAATTGGCAGTTTGGTCAAACCTTTTCTGGCAAAAACTTCAGAACTTGAAAAAATTAAAAACAAAATGGTGAAAATTTCAAAAAAAAAATAATAATCTAAAGACACAAATTCAATTACTGATTACTGTTTTTCTTAACAGTAAGATAATGTGTTATTTAAACAAAATATGGTCTTATCGGTAAAAGACAATGATCAATGATTGATTTTGTGTTTTAAATATGTGCGCGTAGTCAAATTGAAATTTCAATGTCTCCGTGTTCCTATTTTTTACTATTTTGGAGCCTAACTTTTTCTTCTTTTTTAACTTTAATGTGTAGTTTGGTTGTTGGGTAATGTAAAAGTTTAAAAGGTAAAGAAAGCGGGGAAGTTTTGAGCAGATGAAGTGCTATTTTTTTTTCCGGGGTTTGGGGTGGGTGGGCTTTTTTGACTTTTTGTGTTGGGACAATCATTTGTAAGGAGGAGTAAGTGAGAGGAAAGTGAAAGTAAGAAATTGTACTTGACGGCAGGGGATAGAGTTAGAATTATTGTTTAGTATGAGTATATTTTTAAAATTGTAGATATGTTTTTAAACTTATAAATATAATGAGAAAGAAAAAATAAATTAAAATGCTATTCAAAAAGTTCATATCAATTTATAATATAAAATTTAAACTTATAACTAACCATGACGACTTTTTATATTTTAATAATGATACATGATACTTTCATTTGAAATACTATTAAACATATCTATCTCAATATAAACAACCAAGCTATCATGTATCAATTGATCGCATATTTTGTTGCGAAGACGGTTCTTTACAATTTTTATTGCAGAAAATGCTCTCTCTATTGTGACAGTTGCAACAGGTAAAATCAATACTATAGTTAAAAGTCTGTAAACTAAGGGGGTATTCTATTTTTTTTTGTCTTAACCATCATCTGAACAAGATCACAAATTCTTTTTAAATCTAAAAACTCAAGTGTAGAATGTACATCCATGATAAAATTTTCAAGTTGGTCAGAAATTACTAATCTCTCAATATCAGAAAAGTCTTTTTGGTATAATTTGACAAAACGAACTAATCTTTCCTTGTCAAAAGCTGCAAATGAATCAGATGGATTTAGACATACAATGCAAAATAACAACTCGGTGTTCACCTCATTAAAATTGTTATTAAGTTTTTGAATTTGCATATCTATGACAGTATAGAATAACTCGATACGATAGTGATGAGAATTTGTCATTTCTTGAGCTCTTCGCCTTGATCTTCCTCGAATAACATATGCTTCATTTATATTAGGCACACCAATTTGATGTTCGCCACAAAAAAAGAAAATTTTATCCACTAAAAAACTCCACCCATTGTTCCTCAACATTTGAAGTCGTTGTTTGGATATTTGAACCAATTTCATAGTATTTACAATATCTTGATCTCTTCTTTGTAATGCTTGCGGCAAATTATTTGTAATTCCCAATATAGCTCTCATCAAATGTAGACTAAATACAAACTCAAAAGATTGCATTGAGTTCAATAGACAAAATACTTCTGCTCTTTGTTCTAAAATGGTCCCATATTCTACTATCACATCAAGAACATCAATAACATCAATAACAATTGAGAATATGCCAATCAAACTAATTAAAATCCCATAATACGACTTCCAACTCGTATCACTAGCACGAATAAGAGTACGTTCTTGATTGAGGCTATGCCCACTTGTTATATCGTCATTATGTTGAACTTCAACAACTTTAATAGCTTGCTTTTCTCGACAAAAATCTCGACGTTTGCATGAGACTCCCACAACATTAACAATGTCTGAAACTACCAAAAAGAGACCTGCCATGTGTATATGATTTTTCGCAACTGCCACAAGAGCTAATTGAAGCTGATGAGCAAAACAATGCACATAATATGCAGACCAATTCTCTTGCAAAATAAGTGTCTTCAATCCATTAAACTCTCCTTGCATATTACTAGCACCATCATATCCTTGCCCTTGCACCCTAGATATGTTTAAGTTGTGTGTTGAAAATAAATCTTCAACCGCTTTCTTAAGTGATAGAACAGCAGTACTAGTAATATGCTTAATGTCTAGAAAACGTTCAACTACACATCCCCTCTTTATTAACATATCTCAAAGCAACCGCCATTTGCTCTTTTATTGAAACGTCTCTAAATTCATCATGGAGTATAGAGAATAACCTATCACCAAACTCTGCAAGAATAGCATTGGTTATCTCAATTATTGCGGCATTAACAATATCCTTTTAAATATCAGGAGATGCCAACTTAAGATTTTCAAGAGAATTTTTAAATGCAACACAATTGACATTCTCATTTTGCTATGTAAGAAATTTCAATAGCTCAAGAAAATTTCCTTAATTAGTTAAATGCTCATATTCATCACGCCCACGGAAAGGAAGCCCTTGCCGCAAAAGAAATCTAATGCAATCAACTGTTGCAGTCAACCGAACCCGATAATCTCTTTTCGCTTCATCAAATAACTTGGAGATAATAGTTTCAATATGTTGTTTTTTATTCAACAAATCCTGACATTTTCTTCAAACTTGGGAGTAAGTACTATTAACAACCACCAAATTCATCGAACCAAGAAAGGTTAAAACCTTCTAAAAGATTGTCCAAATTGCCTTTTTGAAAAATTGTGATGACGAGATTGGCAAAAATCTTTCAATAAGTACGTTCTACGAACTTGGTCTCTAATATTTTGAACATAATCCAAAATAGGAGGTCGTAGAGTATGCAGGAAGATCAGACAAATTATATTCTGTACAATTTTTCTTTAAAAATTCACTTTGACTAGCAAGCAGGTAAGTTGAATACTGTACGATTTTTCTTCAAAAACTCACCTTGAGTTGTAGAATATAACGATTCAAATTTTAATTATTTTTTAAAATATTTTTCCATAATTTTAAATCTAATGTAAAAAAATACATCATTAATAATCATTAAAAACTCAACAAAGACCCTACAAGTCACAAAAATTTAACGACAAAATTCAAATATTGATACACAAATATTCACTGCTTATATTTATATTACACTTTGCCTCCGTCCTTGTGTATAAGTTAATTAATCAACCGAGTTTTTGGTCATAAGTATGTTAAATTTTAGTTCCTATTGTTTATTTCAGATGCTTTTGTTGCACGGGTTGAGTGTTAAAACAGAGAAGAGATGGGTTTTGATTAAGGCATGGAAAGAAAATGAAAAAAAACAAAAGCAGAGATCCATTAAAAACGTAAATGTAGAAGCCGGGGTATTATAGTCTATAGATTCATTATACATAGAAGTCAAATCAGTGAATACCTCCTGAAGAGCGTAGCGGCAGCGACAGCGACGCGAGGCAGCGAGAGTGAGGGCTTGAGGCGATGTGAACGGCGGCAACCACGCCGACCAACCAGAGAAGGAGGTGAACGGCGACGACCAAGAAAGGGGCGAACGGCGGCGACGCGACAGCACCGACAAGTAGGGAAAACCCTCGCCTGATTGCGGCGGCGTGAACCCTATAAGACTAGAAGTAGAAGATGAGACTTAGAGGCTGTGATTGTACTGTACTACTATGAATAGGATCTGTGGCGTTGATCATGTGAGATATAAAATTTACTTGTGGCATGTTTGTAAATTTGTAAAATACATGTAAATTAAAAAATTTTAAAAATTAGTGGGGGCATTTGCCCCTGGTCCCATTGTCCCTCCGTCCCTGATTGAGGGTTGAGACAGATGCACAAATACGAATGTAGCCCGCACCTCTCTATAAATTACTAATTAAGTTTATGTTGGGCGGTTTAGCCCAAGTTTTTATCTTGAAAATTTTTGTTTAACAGATTAAAAAGTTTACTTGCTTGGTTTTTTATTGTAATAAATTAATTTTTCACATCTTTTTTTATCTACAACTTTTATAAAAAAAGTCAAAAATTAAAAAGTTTACAAAAAAATTAGGTCAAACACACGCTAATATTAGTTTTATATATATATATATATATATATATATATATTTGAGAAGTGTATTTATTTGTGCTATTTAAATTCTGTATAAATACATATCAAGTGTTTTAAAAAATTAAATCATCTTAGCTAACTATATTGTTGGCATCGCAAGTGTTTAGTACAAATTAAATTATAACTTTTTATTTATAGTTAAATAAAATGTTAAACCACCCAAAACTAAGCCTACATACCAAAACACGATCATTCTTACATACACTAGAATTTGAATTAAGGTTTTCATTGACAATTAGATTAAAAAAAATTTTTGTTTAAAAATTAAATTAGATTTAAAGTAAATTATTTGTTAATTTAGTTTTTAAGTTAATTTTTTTAAGTTGATTATTTGGATAAAAAGTTAATTTTTTACTTTTTGTTTGAAATTAATAATTTTACTTTTCTATATATTTAATATTAATAATTATATATAGTTGATAATGATAGTAAATAAATTATGAATTTAGGTATTATTATATTTTAAAAGTGATAGAAATTTAAATAAAATATTCTTAGAATTTGTATTTTAATTTAATTTTTTAACTTTTTAACTTTTTTGTTTTTTCTTCCAAACGGATGACCTTAGTTGTTTTTACATTTTTAGCTAAAAAACTAAAATTATCAATAAAGACCTAAATATTTTGTCACACTCACTTATTACCTTGTTATTGGGTTATATGCCAGTTTCTTATGAGTCTCATTTTAGTGATTTAAAATGTTTATTTTACATTTTTGTGAGTAAATAATTTATGTAAAAAATTAATTAAATTGATCAAATATTGATAACTATTTGAATGAATGACGTTTATCTTTAAAAAAACATTATATTTTATATACCCTTTTTTTTATAAAGACAAACATAATTAGTTTAAATGCATAATAATATCTAATAAATCTAAATTTTATATAAATAAATTACATATTAATATTTATAAAAAAAACAATTTAAATCATCAAAATATAAAAATAAAACCTAATGTAAAACTACATAATCCAAGACAACGGTAGTTGTAGGGAAACCAACAACAGCGAAGATGCTGTATTCATTTTTGAATCATGCTGTATTCTTTTTTAAGTGACCTCTATTAGGCCTAGTTTGGCAACTAAGTTAAACTTATTATCTTTTTTTCTTAAAGTTAAAGTAGGCTAAGTATTTATTCTCAAACTCAAGTTTTTGTGTTTTTGCATATCGGATTTTAGTCTTTTTGTTTTTTTGCTTATTAACGTAAAAAGACTTATATATTTTTTTAAAGTATCATAACGTATATTATATTATTTTATTTTTATAAAAATTATATTTTAAAAATTTATTCTTCGAAATCTATCAAACAAGATCGATATTGAATAAAAAATTATGTAAAAATAAATAAATAAATATTAACGGTATTTGGCATTACTAAAACTAATAGTTTATAGATTATAGTTTGTAATAAAAATTATGAATACTTGTAAAACTTGTAATTTATAGTTGAAATAAAAAATATATATAATTAATCGTAAATTATAGCAGGAGCTATATGTGTTTGAAAAAACTTATATGCTATAATTAAAAGGATTTTTAGCACTTTTATTCCCTTAACTATTTAAAATTTATTTATTTCATCCCTTATCTATTAATTAAATCTATTTAGTCTCTAAACAAATTAATATGAATCTATTAAACCAATTATTAACGGATGCTAGATTGATAGTTGAAAAAAAAAAGGTATAAAAGACATTTTAACTAAACCCAAAATAGAAAACAAACTGTTGAGTTTGGATCTCTCTCAGCTTTTTGTACTCTCTCTCTCTCTTTTAACTTTAATATACAATTAGAAAATAATCGTCAATAAAAACATATATATATATATATATATATATATATATAGCACTTACAATGAGTATAAAAAAATTATATTTTTGTACTATCTTCTGCATTCATCTCTACATTATCCATATATGAATAGTTATTTGTAGAATGAAAATTGATCTCCACATTCTCTGAATTTGAATATGCACGTGTGTTATGAAAAAAAATTTCACAATTCTATCCCTACTCATCAACATTTATATCCTTAAAGCATTCATCCATATTCTTGAAATTTATAGTATTAGAACCTGCACAATTCTATTCCTACTCATCAACATTTATATCCTTAAAGCATTCATCTATATTCTTGAGATTTATAGTATTAGAACCTGCAATAAAAAATTATAAAATTTATAGAATTAGAACCTGCAACAAACTCCGCGTACCAAGAATTTACAGTATTATTGCCAACTTCACATTCTAGCAACAATAAAAATACTAAAAAGTGAGTAAAAGAAAAACTAATGTGAAGCTCCAATATCACCTACACATTCTGGAACAGCACGTGTTTCAAAAACAAAAGCTGATTTGAAGATCCATTAATAATTTTGTTTTAAAAAATTTAAAAATGCACATACACTTGAGATCATGCCATTATCATTTCTAACATAATTTTTCATTGCATGTATAGCATTCTTCTTCTCAATTTTCTACCCGTACATTGTTCTTGAAGACAGTTTATGAAAATTGCTTCATATTCTGGAATAATAAATGACAAGAATGTTTTCCTTCTTTTTTAGTTTGGTTAAATTATCTATTATACTCTTTATTAATAATATAAATGCTTACTAACTGCCTTTTTTCATTCATCAACCCAACATTCGTAAATAATTAATTTAATAGATTTAAATTGATTTTTTTAGGAACTAAGTAGATTCAATTAATAGATAAAGAATGAAATAAACAAATTTTAAATAGTTAAGAGATAGAAGTGTTTAAACTCCTAACTAAAATTAGTAGCAGAAAGTTAAAAATTACTAGTAATAATTTTGACAAACACTCCTATTATAACAAATTCTTTATGGCTTAAAACTTTTTAATTTTTTATCTTTTAACTTAAAATTACCTACGGTAAAAAAAAAATTTTTGCTTTATGTCTCATCAATAATTCGTTAAATAAATTATTTATTTAACCTACTACAGCTTCAAATAAAAAACTTAACTTAAAAGCAAACTTGTTAAACAATACCTAATTTAACCTACTACAACTTCAAATAAAAAACATAACTTAAAAGCGAACTTGTTAAACAAGACTTAAATTAAAATGTCAATAGAAAATGGCACGATCACTTCACTTTGCATCATTTCGATGGTCACTTTACGTAATGACTTTATTAAAACGGTTAGAAAATAGGTTTTAGGCCCTATTCGGTTAAGGTATTGCGACCGTGAAATTAGATTATTCTATGACTGTTCAAATATACCTTTGTTCGGTAGGAATTGAAATTCAATCAAATAATAAGTTTACGTTTAGACTAGCTTTTTTAGAAAGTATTTTGATTTTTTAACTTTTAAAATAAATAAATAAATATAAAAATATGTGAAAATAATTAACTGTCATCAAACAAGTAAATTTTTTTAAAAACTTTTAAACAAAAAATCTCTTAAAAAAACTAATACAATACAAACATAGGCTGTAAATTTTTTAATCCTGAGACTACAGCTAAGTGAAATAAATGCATAAATGATAGAATTGCTCATACAATTACATCACAACTCCTTCTCTAAGAGAGGACTATTTACCAATAGTTATGTACATCAGTTTCTAGTCCGAATCTTTGTTCATTTTTCTAGTAATGGAAGACAAAACTGATGTCTTCTATGCGTGACAAATGACACTGAATTCAATCTATAATGATCCACGTATTAGCAATCTAAATATACTATATTAATTTAATAAATCTAGTCCCTCAACCAGCCTAAGTATCTAAACAAAGATTAAAAAAAAAGGTTGATTTTTGACCATTTGCACTTTACCCAAATGGATTTCATTTTCTTTTCTTACATTACTGGTAACAAAATTGCACTTGTGAAGCTAGAATTATATAAAATGAAAAGGAAGCACTTACTTTCATGAGGCTCCGCCGGTGAACAATCCTACACAAAAAACCAAAAATGACAATGAAAGTGTTTGGCATTGCTAAAATTAATAACTTTTAGATTATAACTTATTGCATAACTTGTGAATATTTAGTAAAAGTGTTAACTTGTAGCTGAAATAGAAAAAAATAATTATAACTTGTAGTAAAAAGTTGTGAATATTCAGATAAATTTGTAAGTTATTGAAAAAATTAGTTGCACGAAACTAAAAACTGACATTTAATATCAAAATAGAAGTAGAAAATACATAAGTCTCAACATGTTTAGTAAAAGTGTTAATTTGTAGCTGAAATAGAAAAAAATAATTATAACTTGTAGTAGAAAGTTGTGAATATTCGGAGAAATTTGTAGGTTATTGAAAAAATTAGTTGCAGAAAATTAAAAATTGACATTTAATATCAAAATCGAAGTAGAAAATACATAAGTCTCAACATGGAAGCACAACATTTGATATCAAAATCAAAAACAAGATCAGAAACAACCAGTTCTTGTTTGGTTCTTGCAATGAATCCGCAAAACAAAACCCACAAACAACGTTCCTTACGCATATCAAAACAACTTTCCAGTTAGGCTTGGATTTGGATTAACATTTTAATGTCACAAACTTCAGCTTTTACCCCGTTTGTAGAACTTCAATTGTCTCAGTAAGTAAGATACTCCCTCCTTCAATGTTGCCCCTCTTCCTACATTGAAATTCCATAGTTCCGGCAGGGGACACCCACCACTGCCGTTGTACTCGTTCATCTCGGTCAAGGCAGTTGTGACAGCCTCATAGACTTCATCTCCAAACTCGTCCTTCAGACTTTTCAGTTTCTCATTCTCCTCATCAATTATTTTCTGATAAGCATAGAACAGAATGTAATGATAGATACAAAAAAAACAACGGGAAAGAATAACACAATCATGTACAGAAGACATGATCTACATGGTTCACCTAAAACTTGTGCTATATTCATAATGTTGCGACGATTTTCACTATGAGAAGAGACAAAATAATACAAGAGTTATGAAACCATAACAGAAACATGGAATATAAATACACCCAAAATGGGGGATCTAAGAAAATTTTCTTCGGAAATAGCAAATCATGACAGAGTGCTTATGGACTAAGCTTCACAACAAACTGCATTTAAACTATGGTTTGGAAATAGGTCGGGTCATGGATCAAATCCCGCAAAACAACCAGACTCCACGCGCCTAATCCATGAGTTTAAAAAGACAAGATCTCACATCTAAAAATACATTTTTATGTTATGACAAAAATAAAAACAACGAGAAAGAATAATACAGTCACATACAAAAGGTATGATTTACATGTTTGCCGAAACTAAGGTGTATGTTATGAAAAAAATGAAAAACATCGAGAAAGAATAATGCACTCACCCACAAAAGGCATGATTTACATGGTTTATCCAAAACTAGAATTACGTTCACAGAGTTGTAATTTTCACTATGAGAAGTGGAAATACAATATGAGGTTTATAAAACCTTAACGGAAACAACGAATATAAATACCTACAAAACGGGGGATCAAAACAATTTTCCCGGGAGCAACAGCCGAGCCAAAGCACTTGTGGACTAAGTCATAAAAAATCCATTTAAACCGTAGTGCTGGAAACAAGCTGGGTCATGAGTTGGACCCTGCAAAACAACCAGGTTCCACACGCCTGAAATCCAAAAAGGCGTGATCTCGCATCTAAAATACATTGTTAGGCTATTCTTCCCTTGTGTTTCTTTTTGACATTTCCTATGTTTCGGCAATTCGTGACAATTAATTCTATTTTTAGGACATAATATTGTTTTTGCCTATGGAAGTATACTTGTTGAATATGCAAGAAACAGGTGTCCAAAGTTGAATACTGGCTGCAAGTTGTTCACAACTGCTCGAGCGGTGATTAGACCGCTTGATTGGTCTTTTTGCAGGTGTTACCATTGTGAGAAGTTATAGCAAGTGTATGGAACTGCTCGAGAGGTGATCAGACCATTCAATCGGTCTTTTCGCGAAAAACATCTTTAGTAGGTTATTAGAATTAGACAGCAGCCATGAGTTTTATTAATTTTGCGAGGCAACTTGGTGAGCGAGGGTGAAGCTTGGTGACTTGAAGAAACTTATGGGATCGTGATAAGAGATTATAGAGGCTACTTAGTGATTCTTCAAGAAGACTTGATCAACAACAAGTTGGAGACTTGAAAGGATTCTCAAGCGAAGAAGATTGAAGGAGGATTCCTACGGCAGACGAGAACGAATTTGGTGTACGAGGATTTGGCAAGAAAACTTCTAATAATAGGTTGAAGATTCAACTGGATTTTGTAAAAGTTTCTTGTAACCAAAACTTTTTATATAGTGCTTGTCTTTCGGACTTGATTAAGTCCCGTAGTTTTTACCCTATTGGGGTTTTCCACGTAAAAATCGTTGTCTTTTGTGTCTTTTGATTGTGGTTTGTTTGTCGTTTAATCTATACGCACAAACCAAACTAAAAAAGTTTTATTTGTTTTCAAAAAGCTAAACTGTTTTTCATACATCTTCATGAAATTTAACATAAAACTAAATTTAACATCTAAAATACATCTTTAGGGATGTTTACAAGGACACCCAATTGGTTTTTCTGAATTCAGTAAAAGCCTAGAGACTCTAGATAAAACTAAAACAATTCAACATAAATGTCATGTTTCAAAGAAACAGGTAATGTAAAAGAGAAAATATAAGAACAAAGGAGAACCTTCTATCAACTAGGGGTGTACCTTATGATCTCCTTCAACTGGGATGACCTTAAAAGGATGCCAGTTTGGATCTCTAATATAATCTTCCCACAATGAGCACAACTCTATTGCTTTCTCCTCTGCATTTCGGCCCTTATACTTTCTCTTGGCCGTGGTTAGGAATGGACTACTGTCAATCTCACCCATTCTTTTGACACCGATGAAAGCATTGCTGTCCATGAAACCCTAGAGGGCAAGAAAAGTAGATATAAACTGCCAATAGGTTGACTAAAAAACTAAATCTGTTTGAGAAAACATTTTTTATACGATTTTTTGTGTTATTTTCAATTTTATTCCAAACAACCTATTTGTATAATCCTTTCATCACCAAATAACCAAAAAGTAAAAAAAATGGACTAAAACATTGAAAACAAAAAACAACAAAAAGAAGACCACTTAAAAAAAATTATCCCAAACACAGATTAATTCAACTATGCCTGGTGTTAAACAAATCTATGTGGAGCTACATATATATATATATATATTCTGAAGGCAGGTCTTTACACTAATAAGCTCCTTGCGAGCTTCTTGGATTTCATCGTTGCTTTTCCTTTCTTTAACAATTAGGACTTTATTTAGGCATTCCAAATCTTCAAGGTTTCGTTCCTTTTGTTCTAGTTCTTGTTGAAGTGCATCCATCTTGTTCTTAAGTCCCACTTCCCCTTCATCATCCAAGTGTCTTCTGTAGTTCAATTCTTGCTTGGCATCAAGTTTCTTCTGTAGTTCAATAATATTTCTTTGAAGCTTATCTTTTTCTCTCTGCAACTGAAAGTCATAGTTGTCATTCTTGTAACAGAAACCCGGGAAAATTACCTTTCAAAACAGAAAACAGAAAACAGAAAATGGAATAGGGAGGCGTTGAATGCAGAAAAAGGCACCATTTTGTTCTTCGAGGAGAGCTGCCTTCTATCCTTTTCATATCGGGCATTCTGTTTCTCCAATTCTTTCTCGTGTTGCTTAAGATCTTTGCTTTGTTCTTCTAACTGCACTGTAATCTTTTCATGCACCTCAAACATCTTCTCAAGTTGAGTACGTGTATTCTTCTGCATGCTCCTTAACTCTGATTTACACAAAAAATGCAAAAAGGAATAAACACTATCCCAACAACGCTAGGTACCGGGAGAAAAGTACCCAAAAAAACCTATCCTGAATTTAAAATAAGTGGTCAAGATTCACTTGGAGTGTAATGTGTAGAGAAAAGTAATGGCGTTGGAAAAGTTTACACACTACACATTACTTTCGAGGTAAAATTTTGAATATATTTTTTGAGTACATAGACTTTTCCAACACCATCCACTATCAAAATGACATATGATCAAGAAATCCAGTAGAATGAATAACTGGTATATAATTATGACATACTAGAGAAACGGCTAGGTAATTTCCTAACGTGGGGCTCATTTGCATCTTTTCCCTTAGGAGGAGGCTGTATCCGTGGTGCCAAGGAAGTCTTCCATGTACCTAAATAGGCCTAAATGCCTCCCTTTCTCTTTCATACTCCTGATCTTCGAAAGCTTGTCAACACCAGAAGCATGTTGAAGAAGCTCATCATATTTATAACCTTGTTTTCTCTTCTCGGGGCAGTATGGGCATCCATATATTCCACCTGAGTTTTTCACCTTCACTCTACCATTCACCAACTCTTCATAAGCTTTTTCAGAGTATTCCTCCAACTATGAATCAGAAGTATCTAAGTATTCCTCCTGCTCTGAATCAGTTGCACTTTCTTTATTAAGCATTCCCACGGCATGCCTATGGTGTATAAAAGCAACAGATGTCATAATATAATCAGTCTCCACATGGTTGCTGAGAAAACTGAAACAAAGATGTGTTATGTGAACAGAAAGGTAATGCAAAGAAACAATATATGAGAATTTTACTTGCAAAGATACTACTGCTAGTAGTTTTTAACTTCTTGCTACTAATTTTATTTTAGATGTAAGGTACAAGTTTTTTTAAATACCTAGAACTTTTGTTGTAACTTTTAACTGCTTTTTCTTTTATTTTAACTACAAGTAACTCGCAACTTTTGTTACAAGTTTTAATCTATAAGTTACTAACAATAGTTTTACCAAACACAATATCTTGTACTTGAACCGGTGGCTCACTTTTTCTAACTAATGGGGAAAGGACTGAAACATGTAAAGATAGAGAGGCGCTGGAAGTTTGGCATAACAAAGAGCAGAAAGGGAGTTGTTGTTTTCACCGTTGGATGGGTTTAGTTTAGTTTGGGCGGATGTTAATTTTTACCATTGATGTAAAACATCTATATAATAAAATATGGGTGAAAAATGTCCAAGAGATATAAATAGGGACTTCGCAATAGGTACTTCAATGACCTAATATACTTCGCAATAGCTGTGTTCATAGCATAACCTAATATACTTCGCAATAGGAACTTCAATGACGGGGAGGATAAATAGGGACTTAAGACAATAAGATGCCAAGTACAGAGATACATTACAGCTTTGATTGATGAACGCTATTCTTGATGATAAAGAGAACCGAGTGGAAGAAGATGAAGATCGCAGTTCAATTGGAGGTTCCTCGAAATGGTATTTAGACTTATTGAAGTATAGATTCTAACTTGTAGTAGAAGGTACGAGTGTTTAGTAAAAATTACAAATAGTAGTTGAAATAAATAATAATAATTATAAATTATATCAAAAATTATAAATGTTTAAAAAAATTTATAATTTATAATTAAAATTAGTAAAAAAAAGTTAAAAACTACTAAAAGTAACATTCCTAAACACCTCCACTTAAACCGAAGAGTCGAAGGCGTGCTTTGAATATCGAAAACAGGTACTGTGCATTGTGCATATACGAAATATATGAAAAATTATTCGGTACTTGCAAAATACTACAAAGGCGATGCTAAGTGATACTATTTGTAAATAAGTTATCGCAATTTATATAATGTGAGTTACTATTTGTCTCATAACCACCAACAAAAGTGAGTTATCATGTTCCTACCATAAAATTTATCATTAACAAGTAGGCCATTGGTTACTCATTTATAAGTCATTCATATCCATAACTAATTTTTGACAATAGTTATGATTGAAAACGCTCTTACAGTTGTAGTAAAGTTAACCAGTACAATTAATATCAAAATTAAAAACAAATACAGTCATGGCTATACTTTGTATCGTTTAGTTGTTACCATTGTTTTAGTAAGATCACTATAGGTATTCGTCGGGAGACCGAATATTAAACACATAAGTATTAAGTTGATCATTAACTACCATCACCTCCACTAAAAAAAAATTCTTAAATAAAATTCAACAAAACGAGTCAACATTTCCTTGTGTGTTACATATTTAAAGGGTATAATAAAATTTTGTATAAACACAAATACAATAATATAAAAAACATAAAATATAAAAGTATTAGAGTTGTTTTTATATATTTAGTGAAGGCATAAATAGAATAATAAAAAACTACAAAAGTACAAGAGCACTAATGTTAATTACATTTTTATTAGGGCTTGTGTCCACTGCCTTTGCCCCTGCTTGTGGAACAAATATTAAATGCTCTTGGAGCAAGTTTGGTGAAATTTCTTCATTGCTTTGGTGCAAGCCTTGAGGGCTTGAAGGAAATCCCACCACTAGAATGCTTCAGTTGCCATGAACCCAACATCATTGGCGCCATCAGCACAAAGGACAAACATCAAGATTGAAACAAATAATTTCAGAGTAACAATGACGCTGGATTCTTCCAATGTTTCCTAAAATAAAAACTCGGAAATTACACCTTTCAAGGCCACGACATTAAGATCTATAAGCAATTTACTGGGTACAAATCGGATCGGGTTCTTGTTACTCTAGGATTTAGATGAACATAAAGCTATTTGGTTCCTTCTATTGGTGTCAATCAGGGTAATGCAAATTTAAGCCATTCCTTTTCGACAAAAGGAGAAATGAGGGTGAAATAGGAAAGGAAAAAAAAGAAAAACTTGTAGTTCATGGTCATCAAACTTCTAGTGTATCATCCCAGAACCCTATGATGTCAAATTTACAAAACCAAGTCACACAACTTCTGTTTTTCTTCCGTTTATACGCTTTCAATTGTTTCAGGATGAGAGATACTCCCTCATTTAATGTTGCCTTCCTTTCTTCCTTGAAATTCCATAGCTCTGGCAGGGGGTACCGATCATTGGGGTTGTATTGGTTCATCTCAGTCAAGGATTTGATCACCGCCTCGTAAACTTCTTCACCAAACTCATCCTTCAGACCTTTCAATTTCTCGTCCTCCTCGTCAATTATTTCCTGAAAAGTCGGATTGCATATAAGAAATATTTCAAGGATGATAGGCAAAATATCCAAACAAGCGTGCTTGTAACTTTTTACTTGTAGCTTCGGATTCTATATCAACAAATACAAATTCTACTACTTAAAATTACAAACTCACAACTTCAACAAACACCTGTAACTTTTATTACAAGTCATAATTACATCTTTTCTGCTATAATCTACAAATTCATAATTTTAGCTACACTAAACACCACCGAGTCCGGCCAAAGGATGAATATCAAACTTCCCATAAAAATTGTTAAGAATTATAAGTGGGTTGTGATGATGTCCCATAGTACCCATGCTCCCAGGAGCTTCCAGTACCATTTTTCACTCTGTATAATTCTTTGTTAATTATCTGGGGAAGGCAAAGGAAGGGTAGTGGAAACAGTCGGTCAGTTTTGTGTGTCGTGTGTTAATCCTATAGCTAATTCATATCAAATGCCTCTCTGTATTGACGGAGAGAGGTAGGACCCTTTTTTTTTTTTGTGTTCCTTCCATTGTGTTAAAATTACGAGAAAATAGAGATCTTTTTATTTCAAAACATTTCTCAATTGACAGGAAGGTAGAAGAAAATAGGGAAGCCTGGAACTCAACTCCCTTTGCATTCCCAGTTTTTTCGATATGTCCATACATCGATTCTCCAATATATGCGAGTGCGGGTGTGTATATATATATATATATCCTGTTTTCTAACTAACTTCTAACCACTCTGACCAAACCACTAATAATACCAGCTCACTATATACAAACCAACCACAACTAACTCACTATTGGTCACTGATTAGTCTCCTTAACAATGTTTACAAGGACACCCATTTGTGTTTTTCTGAATTCAGCTCTATTAAATGATAACTTTTCAACAAAAAAACGGCATGCTTCAAAGTCATAGACAAAATGTAAAAGAGGAAAGCAAGTTAAAAGAGCAGGAGAATTATCTGTTAACTAGGGGAAGAGGTGTACCCTGTGATCTCCTTCCACCAGGATGACCTTAAAAGGATGCCAGTTTGGATCACTAATGTACTGATCCCACAATGAGTGCAACTCTATTCCTTTATACTCTGCTTCTGCACCCTCATACTTTCTCTTTGCTGCGGTTTGGAATGGATTATTGTCAAGCTCACCAATTCTCTTGACACGAATGAAAGCATTTCTGTCCCTGAAACCCTAGAAGGCAAAAGCAAATTTCCGTCAAAACTTGAACAAGAAATCAGCTGAAAAAAATCCCTTCAGAACTTTCAAATAACTTTTCTTGCCTTTAGTCAATTTTCTTCAACTTCAATCTAAAGTAAAAACTTTTTGAAACTCTTCCTCCACAAAAAAAAAAGAAAAAACACAAAAAAAAATACTGAAAATTAAAAACTAAGTAAAAAAATATCCCAAACACAAGCTAAATCAACTATGTGTGGTTGTAAGCAAATTTACATGGAACTGCACTGATAAAACAAAATGGAGAATTTATTTGGAGGTCTCACATTAATTAACTCCTTGTGCGCTTCTTGAAACTCATCATTGGTTTTGCGTTCCATGACAATGAGGCTGTTATTCAGGAGTTCCAAATCATTAAGTTCTTCTTCTTTTTCTTCTAGATATTGTTGAAATGCAACCATCTTGTTCTTAAGTTCCACTTTCCTGTCATCATCCAACTGTCTCATCACTTGTAGTGCAACTCTCATTCGGTCTACCTCCAACTCCAATGTTTGCTTGCCATCGACTTTCTTCTCTAGTTCAATAATCTTTCTTTGAAGCTTTTCATTTTCTTTTTTCAAATAAATTATGCAGTAACAAAATCATTTGAATTCGGCTATGTAGTTACCATTTTAGTAACAGAAAACAGGGAATATTACCTTTCAAAACAGAAGACATAAAACCAGAAAACTGAGCATATTACCTTTTGTTGTGCCAACCTTGAATAATTTTCTTCTGATTTCTTTTGCAGCAAGTTCTCTCTTTCAATCTGAAAATTAAAACAAATAACAAATTTGCTATCATTGTTGGCAAATAATTCAAATGTCGCTAACCCAACCAACTGTGACACAAGCATCTACAATAAAGAAAATCAGATGTAATGACAATAATGCATAGACAAATTTCAGTGCAAAAAAAAGGGTACCATTTTCTTCTTCTTATAAAAGAGATGCCTTCTATCCTTTTCATTTTTGGCCTCCCGTTTCTCCAATTCTTTCTCACGTTGCTTAAGCTCTTTGCTTTGGTCTTCTAATTGCGCTATAATCTTTTCAGGCTCCTCTAAAATCTCCTCGACTTGAGTACGTGCATTCTTCTGCATGCTCCTTAACTCTAATTTAAACAAAAATGCAAAAAGAAAAAAGAAAAGTTATCCATTATCCATATGTATGTATATAGTCATGAAATCCAGTAGAATGAAAAAGTGCTAAAAAAAAACTGTGGCATACTAGAGAAACAGCTAGACAGTTTGCTAACGTAGGGCTCATTTGCATCGTCTCCCTTAGAAGGAGGCTCCGTAGCATCCATGAAAGGCCTATGTGTACAAAAGCTCCAGATGTCATAATATAATCAATCTCTACATGGTTGCTCAGTAAACTGAAGCAAAGATGTTAAGTGAACAGAAAAGAAATATAATTAAACAATATAAAAAAATCTTATGTTACAATCTTGTCTCATATCAATTAAATAAGGGACTTCCCATGTGAATGTAAGCCACTTGGCCACATGCACCCTCCCTTTGAAAGCCGGGTCTGTGACATTTCCTTATAACAAACACGGTCAATCAAAATTATATACCGAGTAATACTGAGTAATACAACCTAAAGGAAACAAGATTAATAGAGTTTTAAAGAATAAGCAATGAAAGATCAATGAGCCATCTGTTTGTTTCCCTAGTAAATAAAAAGAAAAGAAAAAAAGATATAATATTTTGTTACAATCCGGTCTCACATCGATTAAATAAGGGATTTTCCATGTGTATGTAAGCTACTTGGGCACCCTCCCATTGTAAACCGGTTTTGGGGGGTGAGTTTGAGAGTTCTACCCAAGGATTTGTAATATTTTCCTTATAACAAAACACAGTCAATCAAAATTACATACTAAGTAATATAACCTAAGGAAACAACAAACAGGATCAATAGAGTTCTAAAGAATAAGCAATGAAAGATCAATTAGCCCTCTGTTTGTTTCCCTAGTAAATAAAAAGAAAAAAACAATAAGATATAACTTGGAAACAAAATGTTTATGCTTCCTTTTCTCACAGTAATAAGAAATTCAACAACTGCTGAAGCAACTAGATGTAGAATCAGTAGAATTATAATCAATTTACTTTCTGCATTAAGAAAAAAGTACCAAAACTACAGGTTATAAGCTATGATTCCTTATCTTTGGTCCATATTTGTTGAGTTCATCCTGGTGCTTCTAATTAATCGGTAAACAATTATAAGAGTGATTAGTTTTATTTATAAACGAGTTCATAACATGGCCTAATATACTTCACACTAGAAACTGAAATAACGGAGACGATAAAGAGAGACTTAAGACAATAAAATGCGAAGTAGAGAGATACATTACAGCTTCGATTGATGAACGTGATTCTTGTAGATACAAAACCGAGTCGAATAAAATGAAGATCGAAGTTCAATTGGATGTTCCTCCAAATGTTATTTAAGTTGGTGCAGATATATATATATATAT
>JAOTRH010014731.1:0-22753 GCA_034768845.1 Heliamphora exappendiculata | reverse complement strand
CCCCCCCCCCCCCCCCCCACACCTGCTTGCAAGTAGCAAGTCTTCAAGGGTAATCAAACTTGAGACCTCGTTCTGATTCCAATTGTTGGATCAAGTGTTTACCATCTAACCAAAACTCGCAGGTAGTGGTGAAAGCGCAACATAATTTTTCTTAAAGGGTACAACGTCAAACGCCACAAGTCGACTGCGACTCGACCCCTAACCCAGACCTCCATCACAGCAGGATGCTAGTCCAAACCCAGGTCAATGATTTAAGCTCCTAAGAAGCGCATGCTTATGTTATATTTTTTTTCATTGAACAAAATATGATATAAATAAAATTCTAGTATATATAATCTCATTTACTATCTCTTGGTATCATATATAACATGTGGAATATAGGTATTACTTATTCCACTTCTCGTATTCAATATTATTCAACACATGAACAATAGCCTAAGTGTGATAACTTATCTTAAGCGTGAATCACACTCTATTATGTGGAATAACTTTATGTAGGGGACAAAGTGAACCATAAGGGCCTATTTGATTGTTTGGAGATAAACTTAAGGATATGAAATATACTTTTCGATATACAAGTACATATTAAACACGCAGGATATAACTTTTAATATACATTACTAAGGATTAGTATAAATTTTGTTTGTTTATAAGTAAATATGAGTAGATAATATATATAATGTGTAAGTATAATATTCTTTTTGCACATATGCCCTCCAATAAGATATTGTCTTTTCAAAGCATAGCCTTACATCAGAATCAAATAATATTTTATGGTTGATTTTTTTTTAAACCACAAAATAGATTCTATATTTGCAATTTGTTTTAGTTTGTGAAAACGAAAGTGGTGCAAATACACAACACAGTAGATATGTTAAACACTTTTTTCACAACTTCGTGATTCTTGTGGTGAAGGCGTAATTTTATTTTTTTAAAGGGTGCAGCGTCAAGCGCCACAAGTCCACTATAACTCGGCCCAAACTTGGACCTCCGACACGGCAGGATGCTAACCCAAACCCAGGTCAATTGATTTTAGCTCCTAAGAAGCGCCTACTTATGTTATATTTTATCTCATTGAACAAAATATGATGTAAATAAAATAATACTATATATAATCTCATTTACTATCTTCTGGTATTAGATAAAACATATGGAATATAGGTATTACTTATTCCACTTATAGTTTTCAATACTATTTAACACATGAACAACAGCCTAAGTGTGATAACTTATCTTAAGCGTGATAACTTATCTTAAGCGTGAATCACACTTTAGTATGTGGAATAACTTTATGTAGAGGACAAAGTGAACCATAAGGGCCTATTTGGTTGTTTGGAGATAAACTTAAGGATATGAAATGTATTTTTCGATATACAAGTATATATTAAATACGCAGAATATAACTTTGAATATATATTACTAAGGATTAGTATAAATTTTGTTTGTTTATAAGTAAATATGAGTAGATAATACATATAATGTGTAAGTATAATATTCTTTTTGCGTATATGCCCTCCAATAAGATATTGTCTTTTCAAAGCATAACCTTACGTCAGGATCAAATAATATTTTATGGTTGATTTTTTTTTAAACCACAAAATAGATTCTATATTTGCAATGGTTGTTTTAGTTTGTGAAAACGAAAGTGGTGCAAAAACACAACACAGTAGAAATGTTAAACACTTTTTTCAGAACTTCGTGATTCATGTGATGAAGGAGTAATTTTATTTCTTTAAAGGGTGCAGCGTCAAGCGCCACAAGTTGACTATAACTCGGCCCAAATTCGAACCTCCGCCATGGCTGGATGCTGTCACAAACCCAGGCCAACAAGCCCCGAGCACCTACTCGCAAGTAGCATGCCATCCAAGGGAATCGAACTTGTGACCTTGCTCTGATACTAATTATAGGATCAAACGCTTATCATCTCACCAAAAACCTGAATGTAGTGGTGAATGCACAACTTTATTTCCTTAAAGCGTACAACATCAAGCATCACAAGTCGACTGTAACACTGCCGAAACCCAGACATCCACCACGACAGGATGCTATCCCAAACCCAGGCCAACAATCTTCCCCAGCACCTGCTCACAAGAAGTATGCCATCTAGGGGGATCGAACTTGAGACCTCGCTCTGAAACTAATTGTTAGATCAAACGCTTACCATATCACCCAAACCCGCAGGTAATAGTTAAGGCACAACTTTATTTCCTTAAAGGGTACTACGCTAAGCGCCTCAAGTCGCCTATGACTCGATCCAAACTCGAACCTTTGCCATGGCAGGATGCTGGCCCAAACCCAAGCCAACAATCCCCCCCCCGCACACATGCCCACAAGCAGCATGCCATCTAGGGTAATCAAACTTGAGACCTCGTTCTGATTCTAATGATTGGATCAAGTGTTTACCATCTCACCAAAACTCACAGGTAGAGGTGAATGTGCAACATTATTTTCTTTAAAGGGTACAGCGTCAAGCGCCACAAGTCGACTGTGACTCGGCCCCAAACCCAGACCTCCGCCACGGCAGGATGCTAGCCCAAACCCAGGTCAATAGATTTGAGCTCCTAAGAAGCGCATGCTTATGTTATATTTTATCTCATTGAACAAAATATGATCTAAATAAAATTATAATATATATAATCTCATTTACTATCTCCTAGTATTAGATATAACCTGTGGAATATAGGTATTACTTATTCCACTTATCGTATTCAATATTATTCAACACGTGAACAATAGCCTAAGTGTGATAACTTATATTAAGCGTGAATCACACTATTATGTGGAATAACTTTATGTAGGGGACAAAGTGAACCATAAGGGCCTATTTGGTTGTTTGGAGATAAACTTAAGGATATGAAATACTTTTCGATATACAAGTATATATTAAATACGCATGATATAACTTTGAATATATATTACTAAGGATTAGTATAAATTTTGTTTGTTTAGAAGTAAATATGAGTAGATAATATATATAATATGTAAGTATAATATTCTCTTTCCATATATGCCCTCCAATAAGATATTGTCTTTTCAAAGCATAGCCTCACGTCAGGATCAAATAACATTTTATGGTTGTTTTTTTTTAAACCACAAAATAGATTCTATATTTGCAATGGTTGTTTTAGTTTGTGAAAATGAAAGTGGTGCAAAAACACAACACAGTTGATATGTTAAATACTTTTTTCACAACTTCGTGATTCTTGTGTTGAAGGTGCAACTATTTCTTTAAAGGGTACAGCGTTAAAGCGCCATAAGTCGATTATAACTCGGCCCAAACACGGACCTCTGCCACGGCAGGACGTTTACCCAAACCGAGACCAATAATCCCTCCCAGCACCTACTCGCAGGCAGCATGCCATCCAGGGGAATCAAACTTGAGACCTCGCTCTGATACCCATTATAGGATCAAACGCTTATCATCTAACCAAAACCTGCATATTGTGTTGAAGGCGCAACTTTATTTCCTTAAAGAGTACTGCATCAAGCGTCACAAGTCGACTGTGACTCTGCCCAAACCTAGACCTCCCCTATGGCAGGATGCTAGCCCAAACCCAGGCCAATAATCCCTCCCAGAACCTGCTCGCAAGCAATATACCATCGAGGGGAATCGAACTTGAGACATTGCTTTGAAACTAATTATTGGATCAAGTGCTTACCATCTCACCAAAACCCGCAGGTAGTAGTGAAGACACAACTTTATTTCCTTAAAGGGTACAGTGCCAAGCGCCATAAGTCGACTGTGACTCGACCCAAATCCGAACCTTCACCACGGCAGGATGCTGGCCCAAACCCAGGCCAACAATCCCCCACTGCCCCTCCCCCCACACCTGCCCACAAGCAGCATGCCATCCAGGGTAATCAAACTTGAGATCTCGTTCTGATTTCAATTGTTTGATCAAGTATTTACAATCTCACCAAAACCCGCAAGGAGTGGTGAATGCGCAACATTATTTTCTTTAAAGGATACATCGTCAAGCGCCACAAGTTGACTGTAACTCGACCCCAAATCCGGACCTCCGCCACTGCATGATGCTAGCCCAAACCCAGGTCAATAGATTTTAGCTCTTTAGAAGTGCCTGCTTATGTTATATTTTATCTCATTGAACAAAGTATGATATAAATAATATTATAGTATATATAATCTTATTTACTATCTCCTGGTATTAGATATAACACGTGGAATATAGGTATTACTTATTCCACTTATAGTATTCAATACTATTCAACACATGAACAATAGCCAAAGTGTGATAACTTATCGTAAGAGTGTATCACACTCTAGTATGTGGAATAACTTTATGTAGGGGACAAAGTGAACTATAAGGGCCTATTTGGTTGTTTGGAGATAAACTTAAGGATATGAAATACTTTTTGATATACAAGTATATATTAAATACGCAGGATATAACTTTTAATATATATTACTAAGGATTAGTATAAATTTTGTTTGTTTATAAGTAAATATGAGTAGAGAATATATATAATGTGTAAGTATAATATTCTTTTTGCATATATGCCCTCCAATAAGATATTGTCTTTTCAAAGCATAGCCTTACGTCAGGATCAAATAATATTTTACGGTTGATTTTTTTTAAACCACAAAATAGAATCTAAATTTGCAATAGTTGTTTTAGTTTGTGAAAACGAAAGTGGTGCAAAAACACACCACAGTAGATATGTTAAACACTTTTTTCACAACTTCGTGATTCATGTGGTGAAGGCGTAATTTTCTTTCTTTAAATGGTACAGCGTCAAGCGCCACAAGTTGACTATAACCCGACCCAAACTCGGACCTCCGTCATAGCTGGATGCTGTCCCAAACCCAGGCCAACAAGCCCCCAGCACCTATTCGTAAGTAGCATGCCATCTAGGAGAATCAAACTTGAGACCTCGCTCTGATACAAATTATAGGATCAAACGCTTATCATCTCACCAAAACCTTCATGTAGTGAATGCAGGTTTTTGTGAATGTAGTGGTGAATACGCAACTTTATTTTCTTAAACGGTACAGCATCAAGCGTCACAAGTCGACTGTGACACTGCCGAAACCCAGATATCCACCACGGCAGGATGCTAGCCCAAACCCATGGCAACAATCCTCCCCAGCACCTGCTCGCAAGAAGTATGCCATCTAGGGGAATCAAACTTGAGACCTCGCTCTGAAACTAATTGTTAGATCAAACGCTTACCATATCACCCAAACCCGCAGGTAATGGTTAAGGCACAACTTTATTTCCTTAAAGGGTACAGTGCTAAGCGCCTCAAGTCGCCTGTGACTCGATCCAAACTCGAACCTCTGCCACGACAGGATGCTGGCCCAAACCCAAGCCAACAATCCCCCCTCCGCACACCTGCCCACAAGCAGCATATCATCGAGGGTAATTAAACTTGAGACATTGTTCTTATACCAATTGTTGGATCAAGTGTTTACCATCTTACCAAAACACGTAGGTAGTGGTGAATGCGCAATTTTATTTTCTTTAAAGGGTACACCGTCAAGTGCCATAAGTCGACTGTGATTCGGCCCAAACCCATACCTTTACCATGATAAGATACTGGCCAAAATCCAAGTCAATAGATTTGAGCTCCTAAGAAGTCATGCTTATGTTATATTTTATCTCATTGAACAAAATATGATATAAATAATATTATAGTATATATAATCTCATTTACTATCTCCTAGTATTAGATATAACATGTGGAATATAGGTATTACTTATTCCTGTTATCGTATTCAATACTATTCAACACATGAACAATAGCCTAAGTGTGATAACTTATCTTAAGCGTGAATCACACTCTAGTATGTAGAATAACTTTTATGTAGGGGACAAAGTGAATTATAAGGGCCTATTTGTTTGTTTGGAGATAAACTTATGGATATGAAATACTTTTCGATATACAAGTATATATTAAATACGCAGAATATAACTTTAAATATATATTACTAAGGATTAGTATAAATTTTGTTTGTTTATAAGTAAATATGAGTAGATAATATATATAATATGTAAGTATAATATTCTCTTTCCATATATGCCCTCCAATAAGATATTGTCTTTTCAAAGCATAGCCTCACGTCAGGATCAAATAATATTTTACGGTTACTTTTTTTTTAAACCACAAAATAGATTCTATATTTGCAATGGTTGTTTTAGTTTGTGAAAACGAAAGTGGTGCAAAAACACAACACTGTTGATATGTTAGACTCTTTTTTCACAAATTTGTGATTCTTGTGTTGAAGGCGCAACTGTTTCTTTAAAGGATACAACGTCAAGTGCCGTAAGTCGACTATAACTCTGCCCAAACACGGACCTCTGCCACGGCAGGATGCTTACCCAAACTTAGGCCAACAATCCCTTCCAGCACCTACTCGAAGGAGGCATGCCATCTAGGGGAATCAAACTTGAGACCTCGCTCTGATACCCATTATAGGATCAAACGCTTATCATCTCACCAAAACCTGCATATAGTGGTGAAGGCACAATTTTATTTTCTTAAAGGGTACTGCATCAAGCGTCACAAGTCGACTGTGACTCTACCCAAATCCAGACCACCACCACGGCAGGATGCTAGCCCAAACCCAGGCCAATAATCCCTCCCAGTACCTGCTCTCAAGCAGTATGCCATCTAGGGAAATCGAACTTGAGATCTCGCTCTGAAACTAATTGTTGGATTAAGCGCTTACCATCTCACCAAAACCTGCAGATAGTGATGAAGGCACAACGTTATTTCCTTAAAGGGTACAGCGCCAAACGCCACAAGTCGATTGTGACTCGACCCAAACCCGAATCTCCGCCACAACAAGATGCTGGCCTAAACCAAGGCCAACAATCCCCCCACCCCGCATACCTGCCTGCAAGCAGCATGCCATCCATCGTAATCAAACTTGAGATCTCGTTCTGATACCAATTGTTGGTATCAAGTGCTTACCATCTCATCAAAACTCGCAGGTACTGGTTAAGGCAGAATTTTATTTTTTCTTTAAAGGGTACAGCGTCAAGTGCCACAAGTTGACTGTGACTCGGCCCAAACCCGGACCTCCGCCAGGGTAAGATGCATGCCCAAATCTAGGTCAATAGATTTGCGCTCCTAAGAAGAGCATGCTTTTGTTATATTTTATCTTATTGAACAAAATATGATATAAATAAAATTATAGTATATATAATCTCATTAACTAACTCATGGTATTAGATATAACATATGGAATGTATGTATTATTTATTACTCTTATCGTATTCAATACTATTCAACACATGAACAATAGCCTAAGTGTGATAACTTATCTTAAGTGTGAATCATATACTCTAGGATGTGAAATAATTTTATGTGGGGGACAAAGTGAACCATAAGGGCCTATTTGGTTGTTTGGAGATAAACTTACGGATATGAAATACTTTTCGATATACATGTATATATTAAATACATATGATGTAACTTTAAATATATATTACTAAGGATTTGTATAAATTTTGTTTGTTTAGAAGTAAATATGAGTAGATAATATATATAATGTGTAAGTATAATATTCTCTTTTCATATATATCGTCCAATAAGATATTGTCTTTTGAAAGTATAGCCTCACGTCACGATCAAATAATATTTTATGGTTGGTTTTGTTTTTTAAATCACAAAATAGATTCTATATTTGCGTTGGTTGTTTTAGTTTGTAAAAAAAGAAAGTGGTGCAAATTTAACATCCACGCAAAACACAGCATAGTTGATATGTTAAACACTTTTTTCACAACTTCGAGATTCATGCTGGAAATCCAAATCACAGTTTAAACGAGAAAATAAAAATAAGCTTTTGTTAAACACAAAACCCACAGACACAGCCATGAAGAAGAACACTGAAAGTCGAAACACATGAGAAAAGGATAACTGGATTTAAACCCGTAGAGCGTAGATGTAGGCGTATCATTTATCTTCTCATTGCGCTGCCATTGGAGAGTTCAACAACTTGGTGCAAAATGGTATTTTCACAACTGAGGAGATATATAATACCCCAACTACCTAGTTATTTCATATCTACATATATAGCCAAGTAAGATATTTTATATACAACGTAAATAGGCTATCCAAACACCAAATATATGGGGTCCTCAGGATTACATATTAAATGCGGTTTTGATACCAGCCAAACAAACGGCCCCTAAGTATCCTCTAATCACCACGATCACGATGAGAACTCATGTGAATTAGTTGATCTCGATTACGACTCGACCGGCACATAGTTATAAGGCTCCGTTTTCCTTTTCTTTTTACCATCAAAAGAGCAAGATATTGTTATTTTCGAAAGTTGATTTTAAGAGATAAATAATTGAAAATTTTGGAATCCTGCACTATAAGAAAAAAAATTTCGTGACAGAATTTAACAATGAATTTATTTTTCTCTCTAAAGATAATCTTTTGGCTAAAAATTTCTCTTTTCGCTATCAATACAAATTATTTTGTGATAATTTTTCTTTTTCCTGTATAAAGTTACACATATTATTGGTCACAAGAATCTTTTGTTGCATGCAATAGGTGTCTATTTTGTGATGAATTTATTTTATTTGAAAAAAATATAATTAATTATTATTGATGATAATATTTTATCGCAATATATATTCTTTTGTTATGAATATCATTTTTTGTCTCAAAGAAATCTTCACTTATTGGTCATGATAATATTTTGTCACAAATATATTTTTTTTTCGGGAAAACAAATTATATTATTGGTTATGATAATATTTTTTCATTAAAAGATTGAGTTATGATAAAAGTAAATACCGAGATTCGTTTGTGTTTTGTAACAAACTAGCAATTATCTATGCCTAAAATAACTTTAAATATAATTTAATTATAAACCTAATTTTAAATAATAAATAATCTTTTAATTATTAAGGAAGAAGTTTTAAATATTATCATTGCTCACTCTTAATTTAAATTAAAAATAATAAAAACAATATATGTGAAATTTAAATATTTACAAAATCAACTACTTTTTTCAGACATCATGTATGGATATATATTTAGAAATATTATTTTATGAAAAATAAAATAAAAATTTGGATTTAAAATAAAGAGAAAATTTTTTCTCTTTCTTCTCTCACTAACTAGCACCCTTTTTCCTCTTTAATTAAAAATTTGGATTTAAAATAAGGAGAGAAAAAAATTAAGTTTAAAAAAAAGAAACAGATTTTGAATTTTAATTGAAGAGAGAAAAGGATGCTAGTTAATGGGAGAAGAAAGAGAAAATTTGGTGCCATGTAGGATAAGTGTTACATTGACATCATTATCCCTGTAATAATTGTAATTTCTAAAACTTTTCTAATGCACACTTCAGAAAATAATCCTTAAAAAGTTCAATTTATTTTTTTAAATTTTTTATTTTAATTTTAAAATATTTAAGGAATAAAAATAATTGTAATCTAACGTACTTAATTGGCCTTGATTGCACATTTTATTTTCAACATTTGTCAGCTAAAGCATTAAATTAATTATTGATTTAAAATAATTTTTTAAAATTCACTTCAAGAAATAAATTGAACATACACTCTTTTTGCACGCCACGTTGAATTTGAAACCATAAAATATATATTTTTAGTTAGAATTTATCAAAATTTAAATAGTATCGTTTTGTTTCTAAAATAATTATTTTATTTAAATTTTAGAGCCAAACTTAATGAATATTATTTTAATTTCGGGTGAGAACTTAAGTTAGGGTGGCTTACATAAATAAAAATGGATTTATGAATCTAATATATTGGGGAGATATGTGCAGTGAATATAGTAGTAGGCAAAGGCTTAAAAAGTTTTTTTTTTTTAAAAAGAGTTAAATTAGTGTAAAGTTGCAAAACAAATATTAGAATAGTAAAATTTTTATCATTTGACAAATTTAATGTTATAAATATTTTACCAATTTGATTTATTAATTTTATCTAATTTTGTAGTAATCTTATTTTCTTTTTTAAATAAAACAATAGGATGCCAATTTCATAATTAAAGGAGTATAAACAAACTTCATTTATCTAAATTCTAAATATTGTATCTAACACATGTACAAACCTATTCTGAATCTGAGAAAAAAATCAAGCATATCAAATAAATTATTCAATATAAAAATTAATCCTAAATTACTAATAAGACAAATCTCAAATCTCCCACTTTGATTATTGTCTCTTGAGTGATAAATTTGTCAATCATACAAATCAATGAATTTTTACTTGATGCTATAGAAAAAAATTAACAATTAATTACAAACGATAAATATAATAAATATTTTTAATAATTACATAGTGGTGTAGTGTCGTAGCGCAAGTATGGTGGGATATAAACACATAGGTCTCTTCTTCGAAACTTAGCTTTGATGATTTTATTTAATTTTTAACGACAAAATTTTTGTTACAAATGTCAAATAGTTAGCTACTAACTTAATTTTTTCATTACAAAATTTCAAATTTTTAGTTAGAAAATACATTTTCTATCACAAGGTACTTTTGCAACGATTCTATAGTGGCAAAAATAGCAAAGACTCGTTTTCGTCTCTAATTGTATTAGCGAAAAAATATATACAATTGGAAATATATTAATTCGTTATAAATGATTCAATTTGATGTAGTTCTGACAATTCTATACTCCATTTGTTACTGTTATTTTTAATTTAATTCCACATATTTAAGTATGGCTTAATTCTTTTTAATTTAATTTCACATATTTAAGTATAACTTATTTTATTGACTTATTTAATTTGGAAGTTTTATTTCAACAAGAAAATAACAGATTAAAAGAATATGTGAACCATCTTTATTCATCTTTTTTGTAAGACAGCCAAAAACACAATTGAGAAACAAGTGAAGCGAGACTCTCCCACAAATCTTTAGAAAAAAAAAAAAAAAAAGACTGTTTAAGTTTAATCTATTAAGGTCATGTTTGGAGTTTCGGATCGGATTGAATTGGCATAGATGAGCAGTTTTAAGATTCAAAATTTTGAGATAATAGATACTCAGGATTAAATGTTAAATTATTTATACAAAATGACAGGGGAGTGTGTGAGGCCCAAGGCCCAGTTGAAGAAAGCCCAGTACAGCTTTGCTAGGGTCCAAGATGAAGTAGCTCCGGGTGATGTTGATAAAAAGAAACATGGCTGATCAGCCGTGTTCCCTAAATTCAATTATTTACTTTTTCTGCATGGAACCTTACAGGAATAGAGCATAATAAATTTTTTTTATATCACTTGGTAGTGAGATATTTAGTTATATTTATATTGAAAAAACACAACTGAAATTTTCCAAATAGGACTATTTTTTTTTTAAATAAGAAAAAATAAAAAATTTCAAATAAGACCGAAAATCGGAAAAAGACTAAAAATAGATAATGAAAAAAAAATGTGACTAATAACGTTACAAAGTAATTAAGAATTGATATTAAAACTCTCTACTAATTCAGGGAAAAAACAGAACAAAAGAAATAAAAAAAAGTAAAATTTAAAAATTGAAAAGTAAAAAAAAAGGAACAAATTAAAAAAGTACAACTAACCATCTGAAGATATTTAAGAAGATACAGCTAAAAATATAAAAAAGTTAGTTAAAAAATAATAAGTAAAAAATTAAAAATATTGAAAAAATAAATTTAAATGACAAAATTATTTTTTCACAGTTAATATGTTACCCCTACTAATTCGAAGCCTAAATATTCTACCCTTCTCCTAAAATTAATTATTCCTCACATATGAGATATGAAATCCAATTTAAATAACAAATCTAAACACAAAATTAAGAAACAAGCATAGAATAAAAGAATATTATCCTACATCTAACGCGACATACGTGGTGCTAGTCAGGGACATAAGCAAGATTTTTATTTAGAAAAGACAAATTATTTTTATAAATTTTAAAAAAAATATATATTAAATTTAAAAAAAAATTTAGAAATACAAATTTATATAATTATAAAATATTTTAAACTAACACTATTATAATAATAAATTTTTTTTTAAATTTTAGAAAGGCAATGACCGCATCGGCACCCCTTCAGTCGATCTATAGCGCTAGTTGGTCTCTCAAATTTATTTTCTCCCTTCTTCGAATTACACAAATGGGTTGACATACTAACGATGGTACTAGTGAAAACTGAAAAGTCTCATGATTAATCAAGGTTCCCATTGCGGGTATTATTTACTTATTAATTTATAAATTAAAAAATAAATTACATTGTTTAAATAATTAAATAAAAAAATAAAATAAATAAATAAATAAATTCGTTTGGATAGTTAAATAAGCAAATAAGTAAATTAACTAATAAACTTGTTTGAATAACTAAATAAACAAATAAGTTTATTTGATTAGTCAAATAAATAAATAAATAAATAAGTTTATTTAAATAGCTAATAAAACAAATAAATAAATAAGTAAATTACGTAAATAAAATAATTTAAATATTTTATGACTTATTTATTAATAAATAAATTAATTAATAAACAAATAAGTAAGGAGAATTCAAAAGGGGCCAGGTCTTTTCCTTTTGATCTGTTTGAGCACACAATGATCATCATTTTCAAGACTATCAATTCAATTTTTTATTTTAAGAAAGAACTAAAATTGGAGGTCTTTTAAAATTGTGGCCCTTTTTCTCCTTTCCATTTGCTTAGTTGATGATGTATAGTTTTATTTTTAGTGAATTTGTTTTATTATTTAATTAAATTATTATATTTTTAAATTCATCTCATCCAAATAGTCAAAAAAATAAAAAATTTAATCAAAATATAATAACAGTTTAAAAAGACAAAAATAAGTTAAAATAAACTAATAAATTAAATTTTATGTTGTTTTTTATCGTTTTAGTGATTTTTTTTAATCTTTTGATAAATTTTTTTTTATTTTTTGAGTTCATCTTATCGAGATAATTCGAAAAAATAAAAAAATTTAATCAAAAGATGAAATTTTTTTAAAAAAGATAAAAATAAAAAAAATTTGTGACATTTAACCCAATAATATGGCCTTGAATGGATAAAAGTTACTTATTGACTTATTGACTTATTTCTCATCATAAATGTTTCGTTTTTAATGAATTTTTTTCATCATTTAGTCAAACTATTATACTTTTTAGACTCCTTTCATTGAGACGTGTCAGAAAAGTAAAATTTCTTTGTCAAAATATAAAAAAATTCAGAAAAGATAAAAATAAACAAAAATAAGCCAAATTGAATATTGCTTATTTTTTAGAATTAAGCCACATAATTAAAGGAAAGAAAAAAAAATCAAACAGTATAATATCACCCACACATGCCCCCCCTCCGATGCCTCTGCACGCCATCGCCGATCACCACTGGCGCCGCCGCCGACCACGTCGATCACCACCACCGGCGAGCACCCCGTCGCCGGCCCACATCACCGCCGACCACCTCCTCCCTCTCTCTCCCGTGTCTTACGCGAAAAGCTAGTCCTAGGGTTTTTAATTCCCAGAGTAGGGGAAGGAGGATTTTGATTCTAGGGCAAAAGTGGAAAAAGCTGCCAGAGAGGGGTTGTCTTCTCCAAGCTCCAATATTGGACAGAAATAGCTGGTTCTGCCTCCAAACTTCTATGATTGTTTCAGGGTTTCCACAAAAGCTCGACTGTGTGTGCGTTCTCGCTGCCGCCGCCGTAGGTCAGTGGCTTGGAAGATTCATGACTTTGGTTTCGGTTTTGTGGTTTAAGAATTGATTATTTTCGGGGTTTTCTTGGATTTCCTTTCTGTAATTTCGTTTTGGGTATTCACGAACTGGTTTGGGTGCTCTTGCTTTGTTTTGGGTATGCTTGCACTGTCCTAAGCATACAACTTGTTTGATGAAATACTATAACTTACAATCAAAGCTAAGATCCTTGGGCTGAAATCATGAGAGGTAGAAGGCGTGTAGCCCCTGATTCTAGCCAGCCTTTTCCTCCCATAACCACCATCTTCATTGATTACCTTCCAACTCGGATTCACTGCCAATGGTTAGGCAGGTTTTTCCAACAGTGTGGTGTAGTGATGGAGGTGTTCATTCCGAACAAGAGACGATGGAGAAGCAACTCCATATTTGGTTTTGTAAAGTTTAAGCAGATCACCAATGCCCTTGATGCCATTAACAGATTCAATGGCTCATGGCTTCTAGATAAGATCATAACAGTGAAGAGTGTTCATTTTAAGCTAGCTCACGCAGTTGAACCAAATAGACGACATCAATCTCAAACAGCTTTGGGTAGTAGAAATGAAACCTATGGACCATCAAGTAGCCACCAGACTCACCTACCTTTTGAGTCAAACAACATGAGCAAAATGATCAAGACAGTGGAAGTTGAAAGCACTGAGCCTGAATGGCTTAAGTGCTGTGCTATAGGAATTGTTAGGGATATCAGACAAATCGTTGGTATAGATGAAGTTATGAGAAGTGATGGGGTCTTTTGTATCCAGATCAAACCACTAGGGAGCTCTAAGGTGCTTTTATAGTTCTCTGATGTAGAAGAGAAGCCTGACTTCATATCTAATGCTAAACAGTGGTTGGCAACCTGGTTTGATGTTATATACGAATGGAGTTGTAGAGATTTCAATCTGACACGAAGGGTATGGTTCTATGTCGAGGGTGTTCCACTGCACGCGTGGAACGATTCAACGTTTACAAAAATTGGTGAATTGTGGGGAACAGTGTTACAAGTGGACGCAGACACTTCTACTAGGAAGGATTTTGAGGTGGGTAGGGTTTTAATCAACACAGAGCAACATCAGAGCATCAACTTATTATGCAATCTCAAAGTGGGACAAATTCTTTATTCCATTCGATGTACTGAAGGTGTTTTTCAAAAATTGTTTATCTAGGACATTAGTATCAAGGGTGAATTACCAGAGGATAGGAGCAGCCCAAGTGCCAATGCAAACACAAACAATGACATTAGAGGCAAACTCTCTTTAGATGATGAAGTTGATAGATCTACATACTCTAGCCAAGTCCATGGAAGCAAAGAGATGGAGAGCCAGGATAGATTGGATGACCGAGCAAGTGCTAGCCACGTGGACGAGTTAATTCATGTGTCTATAGAACTTGTACCAAGTGCACATGAGGTAGCACAGGAGGATGGCAAGGTGGAGGCAGAAGCTGTGGAAGTTCATGATATTACTCTAAAACTTCCTAAGAAGAAAAAGAAGAAAGTTCTGATGGAGCCGAGAGGCGTAAGCCTCAGTTTTAAGCATCTCAAAAAGAAATCCCGTGGTTGCTGGCCTATTTGTTTTCCTTTGGTGCTGATATGTTGGTCTCTTGCCATTATTTTGTTGAGTCACTTTCAGGTATATTTAGCATTAAGTGTATGCTAGTACGTATATAGCTTCTGTTTGTAGCTTTTGCTTCTCAGAAATCTTTTATGATTTTTTCTGTATCTTTGTTGCTCTTCTATAAAATTTTTATTTTGCTGATCAAAAAAAAAATGTTGTTTATTTTTGTTTTTAATGATTTTTTAATTTTTTGATCAAAATTTTTTACTTTTTGATTTCATCTTATCGAGACAATTTGAAAAAGTAAAAATATTTAATCAAAAGATGAAAAAAATTCAAAACAAAAAAAACAAAAAAAAACAAATTAAGCACATTTTGCCCAAATAGGGCCTATATATTACGTAAACGTGTGAGTTAATGTTTGGCACCGAGTCCCATCAACCACTACCCACTTATAATCGGTTGCTCAGATTCATGCACTATCTTGGAATGATTCTTTTATTTATTTCGTTTTATTATCATCCATACGAAACTCTCTCTCTCAGATATTTTCTTTATTTTTTAAATAATAATAATAATAATTTATTTTTATTTGAAAAAAATGGTCACTTTCCTGGGGTCGGGGGCTTCTGTTTGAAATGGATGGAGAACTGACAATGGTAGGCAAGTTTGACAATCAATTAAGTCATTGTATGTCCATATCCCGGCCGGCCCTATTATAAGCACACATCTCATTCCCACCACACTAATTTTAATCAACAACCAAATGCGGATTATGGGTTGTGGCCACCCTGAAAACACGGTTACTTTTTAATCAATACCCACATGCATGCGAGAATTGATTATTTTTAATAAATTCTTCTTGTTTTCTTAGTAAATATTGAGAGAATATTGAGGATACTTTGGCCAATAAGGTACCCAAAAAATTAATGTTAAAATTATTGGGATTTAATTACTAATTTTCTAATGTAAACAAAAACAAATATTTAATAAGTACATAAACCAAAAAAATAAATAACATAGAAAACTTTTGTGATTTAGCCCACATCGACCTGCGTCTACGAACGAAAAAAAAACATTTCGCTACAACAAAAATATCACACACAAAGTCAAAAAGAAAGAGAGAGAGAGAGAGAGTCACGAAAGCCTTCCAAAAATCCGTACCAACTTTAGGCATGCATAATTAATCAATTCAATCTCTAAGTTCCAATTCTCCACCTCCAAGCTTGAAGATTTGAAGTTATTGTGTAGTTGCACCACTCTGAGGCTGTGATAAATTGATGAATCAAAAGTTAGGGCACAGTCGCACAGTGTAGTAGAAGAAAAATCTGGTTTGGGTTTTTAAAATCTCAATTTTTTTTCTTTACTAAAACTGGGTTTGTATTTTTAAATTTTGCACTTATAATTAGATTGGACTTTTATTTTAAACAGTATTCAGTTATACTTTTTATGTTTAAGACAACTGAAGGTATATAAGTTGGGGTCCTGATTTTTAGTGAAAACTCAGGGGGACAAAGCAATTGCTTTATTGCTTTGGACAAGGACGAGGTTTTTCTCTTTCTCTTTAAAGAGTTATTGCATTTGATATATCATTTTTATTTATTTTATGTTGAATTTATAATGTATTTAAAACTCTTAACTTTGTCCAATATTAAAAAGAAAAAATATATTCGAAAACTTAAATTACTAGAGAGAGATAGATAGTCATCGTCATTATTATTTATATATTCTCAATAATGAATAATCATTGCAATATAGGTTGCAAATTGGAATGCACAGTAAATCACCCAGTATCATGTTATTTTAAATTTTACAACTTGCAAGGCTTGCTTGACTCTAGAGAGTTGGTAAGGTTTTAAAAAAGATTATTATAGAACATTGCTCATCATTTTAAAATTCGAACAACATGCTCATTAATTCACAATTGGGGTCGCGGGTGCCCTCTTCCATTTTTTATTAGAAAATGTTAAAAAATATTTAAGTGTATTATAAATTTGACATAAAATTTATTAAATAGATACATTAAACACAACAAGACACATTCTCAATTAGAGAAAGAAAGATATTTAAATATGACGAAAAAGCTCCACACAAGTTGAAATTACTAGATCTCACGCATGCATTAAAACATACTAAAAATGGACGTGACAACCAAATAAGAAAAATCTATTATCATGAGCTAGTTAGTTAAAATAGTATCATAGCATGCACCTTCACTCCTGTAAAAAAGACTTACGGAAGGTCTTAGTGGTTATTTTGCCTTCATTTATTATCGATGGTCTTAGTGGTCTTAGTGGTCATGTTTATCTACTTGTGCCGATTTAGTAAATGCCCAACTATAAAAGTGCTACTTGGAAAAAGTAGAGTGAGAAAGAACAAATAATGATAAGAGAAAAATACACCAAAAAATAAAATAAAATACAAACAATAGAAATCAAAGCAGAAGGAAAAAAAAAAAGAACAGAAGAGAAGAGAGAGAGATCAAAGAGGAGAAAGAGAAGATGATAAATAGCACCACCGTCTCCCTCTTTCAAGTCAAAAACTACGCAGGGCCCTTGTCCATTAATAAATGCGTTAGAAATGAACTGGGTGTGGCCTCCCCTGTACGTTAATTAGGAGAATTATCCAAGTAAATCGAAATTAGATTGTGATGGAAAGGATTTAATTGCTATAATTATTTAGACTAGACTGAAGGTGGACGGCTTGAGAAAGGAAATGACAGTGAAAGGCGGAAGAAAAATTTACCAACAGGATAAAAAATGCCAAGTGAAACGTACGTTTCTATGTCATTGCTCTTGTTTTAAACAGCAGCGCAGCCATGGGGTGGGGGCCCTGAGGAATACATAGGAACACGACTGGATAGATGACTTTTAAAGCCCAATTAATAATGAAAAAATGAACTATTCCACAAAATAAGTTTCAAAAGAAACGTGATCGATGAAATTAAACTTCAATCCTTCAATTATTTTTATTTGGGGTGTGGGTGCCATGGGAATAGGAGACTAGAGGAACTAGACGTTCATGCATGTGATGCGTAACATACAGAACGTATGGGGTGCTGCTGTGTCCTATGCCCTATGCCCTGCCAGGGGGCTTCGGCTATACATATATTTTTATGAGTTGGATTTCTCTATTATAACAACATCGAGCCACTGGGTTTAAAGGATAATTGTTAGTTCTAAACTCTGAAAACCAAGAATATTTTTTTTGTCTCTATATCTTTATAATTCAACAGCTCTGTGTTATTATAAGAGAGAAACTGAACTCTATTTTTATTATAACTTCAACCTTTTATTTACTTTTATATCATTCTTGCTAAAAACACGAATGATTGAATATCAATAGTCATGCGAGCTTATTAATTATTTTCAATATAAATGAATTCTAATCATATAACTAATGGCATTCGATAATATTTTTATTTTATGTCCAATACTACTTTAGGAAGAGTTCAAATTATAAACAAAAGTTATTCCTAACCAATAATCTTTTAAAAAGGTACAGCAGCACCCTACTTCCGTGTAACATATGCGTTATGGAAAAAAAAAGTACTCTCTCTTGCTTCATTGTTTTTTTGTTTTGTTTCTTTTCATGATTTAAACATGGAATATGTTCTGTTCAATCGACCAGCTAAATCAGCCAGCTGTCGATAATTACTTTGTGGTGAGGGGTGATGATCAAAGCTGCACATGATAATCGACTTCTTCCATCCCTTTGTAGAGTAATTATTCTTTGCTCCCGAAATTTCATATGGCAAGTTTACCTCGTGTTTTCACTTAATATGATAATTATAAATTTTATGGTAGACACATGACGACTCATTTTTATTAGGTGGTTACGAGATAAAAAATAGCTGCCCATATTGTGTAAGTTATTATCATTTATTTGTTAGAAGTACAATGTGACATCACTTATATTATATTTCAGGAGTATTTAATAATTTTTCTCCCTTTGTATGGCAAAGGAATTAATACGTAATATGCGGGTTATCTCATTGATAATTACGCTTCAATTGTTCGGACATAAAATATTTTATGATAAAAATATTTTAAAAAAAATAAAAACCACGGTCACCACTTGTTTCCATTTGCGCTATCGTCACCACCACCACAATTGTCATCATTATTGTCATCACCACCACTGCCGCCATCACCTCTATTGCCGTCATTAGCACCATAACTGTAAAATGACTTGTACATTTTTTTATAAATTAATTCTAGTTTTATAAAGTAAAATATTTTAATAAAAAATATTCTTTTTACATTGTTTTTATCAAACCAAACGTTAAAAAAATGATAAAATATTTTATCAAAAAATATTTCATATCGAATCAAATGAGATCTTAATGCACAAAATAATGTTATAAAAGGTAGATCAATTGGTAAAAGATTGTATCCAAATAGTTGAAGATTTCAACTCTTTTTAATCTCTTCGAACTATTTACATAACATTATCAACTTTCATAAATTTTGATTTTATCCGATCTCTATGCATGGCAAGGTGTACATAAATTTTAAGTTTTTGGCCCCACACAGCAAATATTATTGGCGACAAGCATATTAACATCCTTGAATCTTTCGCTACTAATTTATTTTCTGCTTACAATCACCTTTTAATAAGAATAATATGTCCATATCTAAGGAATTTGGGCTCCTTTTCTGAAAGTTGCTTTATTAATGTTCCATCATTACATCTTTTCTAGCTAAAAACAAATGGATTCATAATGCTAGCTGCTTCGGTTTATAAACTGATGGCAAGCCCTATTATTTCTATTTCTGTGGGTATTGATCCTCTGAACTGAGAAAAGAGAAACTTCATTGGACAAATTAAGAAGATTTAGGCTCTATTTGTTTCTGCATAAAATATTTTATAATAAAAGATTTTTTTATGTAAAATTATTATATAAAATTATTTTTTGCTTTTGTTTTTTAGTGTTTGGGTCATATTTCAAAAAATATTTTGTAAAAAAAAAAATAGAAGTCATCGTTACCATGTCGTCGCCGCCGCCGCCATCCGACTGCCGCCATCGCCACCACCAACACCGCCTTCATCGCTGCCACCGCCATCACAAGCACCACCCCCGTAAATGAACTCATACCTATTTTTATGCAAATTAATTTTGGTTTAATGAAGTAATAATATTTTATTAAAAAATATTTTATATTGTTTTTATCAAACAAAATATTAAAAATAAATAAAATATTTTACGTCAAAACAAATAGAGCCTAATATCACTTATTTTCCCAACCCACAACTGAATCACCACCTGCTTATATGAGATATGCTTATTAAAAGCATGTTAATTAATCTTACGTTGTATGGGAATTCCTTTCCTTTGAGCTTCCTTACTTCTTTATTACAAAGAGATGGCCTGCAACAGCAGAGTACTCTTGGGACTGATAGAGTTCACTATTAATTATTTATTTTATAAATTTCTATACAAATTATTTATACAAAAAATATAATAAATGTGTGATCTATTTATTTGTATTTTTAAAAAATGAACGTGTTATCTATTTATTGTTCATTTTATATTAAGATAAATATAATTCATTTTAATACATATATAATATCTGGTCTATTTAAATTTTTTTTTTAGCACAAATGATAATCTACACAGTAGAGTATGTAAAATAAACCCTTTAAGTAATTAAAATAGGGTTCAAGGTAAGTCCTAGGGTTCCGACAAGACCCTATTGTGGTTGGGATCGCAAATAGACATACTTAACCTTTATTAAAATAATGGGCTCAAACTTCCTTGCAGTTCTAACCTATGCTTAAGCCAGATTCCAACTTTATCTTGGTGGGCTTTCATAAAATTGTATAAAACAATATTGCACTAACATTTTGCATTATTTTATTTCATCAAGAGAACCCCACTGCCATCCGTCTAGATGTTACAATAATTAACTCATCTTGGTAGTTCTGGCTAATATATATATATTTATATATATATATATATACACAAGATAATATTCCTAAAAAGAAATAAAAATAAAATTGCATTAATCACAAAATATATAGCTAAAAATATGAATATAGTCATAAAACATATAATAGTAAATTTTCGGTGACTAATTATTTGGTCGGTACATGCTATAGTCATTTACTTTTTGCTACCAGATTTTGGTCAATAAAGGCATTATCTCATAGTTCAAATTATTTTTTGTTAGCGAAGAATACATTAATCACGAAACATATAACTAAAAATATTTCGCTGCCATCGTTAATATATATTTTAACATATGAGAATAATTTTAATAAAACCAAATAATAATGAGTAGTTGGGACAATTATAAGAAAAGTAAAAGCGGACAAGAAGTGAACCAATTGAAAACCATATCATTTTGTTTATAACATATATTAATTTGCAGACTAAAATTAAGGTTTGGTTTCTTTCAATCCGTTTGCGTCGCATTCCCTTTCATCAGCAAAACCGATTTACGGAGGAAGTATTAAAATGTTACATTTTGGATTCTCCGATCCTGAATATCTACGATGGACATGAAGGAAGAATGTACGTGAATTCAACTTTTTGCAATAACAAAACTGAGATATGTAACTCCCATGCTCTCATTTCATCAATTTGGAAGATAATAAATAGATTATTCTTTGACCTACTTACTAAGTTGAATGGAAGATAATAAATAGATTGATTGAAGTTATAAAGAATTTTGCTGCATTTGGCTAAATCAAATAGGAAACTGAAGGATTTTAGCATTTTGGCTAAATCAAGTAGGAAGCTGAGCATTTTGGCCAAATCAAGTAGGAAGCTATAGAATTTCTAATTATTTTATTTTATTTAGATTTTCCTTCCTTGAATTGAGCAATGATAAGTTTTTCTTATACTATTAATGATTCTGCTTTTACCAGAATCAAATGTTTACTCAATTTCTCACAAGTAATTAATTTGTCAAATACTATAATGAGGTCTCTTGATAGAGTGAAGCTTCTCTCCGGTCCACACAGTGGACAGTACCAGTACCAATCTAGTTTAGTATTTTTTGTTTTCAAAATAAATTTATTTTGATAATTTGATCTATTTATTTTATTATTTTCAATACATAGAATAACTATACAAAAAATCAAGTTAATCGGATATCACCAAATATATGAAAAAATTACATTTGTATTAAAAAAATTAAATTCAAAGTCCAAATACTGTTTACTTTTTTGTGATAAAAATGTGATTGTATCATATATTTAATGATATCTGATCAATTTTGTTTACAGATAATCTATACATTAGGTGTAATAAAATAAATAATTCAAATTATTAAAATTGACCAATATTTTGTCCAAAAGAAATAAAATTAAACCTCTCCAATCCAATAAAAAACCGAAGAAAAGCTACTCTGTATTGATATTGGTGCATGTTCTTGGTTTTTGTGGCTAGGTTGAGAGATTTGGTGGTTGATTCCCTTTAGATTTGGGGCAAGGGGGCCAATCTGCTTGGAATGCATTCCTCTAGCAATGATGGTAGCATTTCTAAGATTTTTTTTAAATTTTTTTTATTTTATATCATTTCAATAAAAAAGAATTTGTG
>JAOTRH010014710.1:0-22754 GCA_034768845.1 Heliamphora exappendiculata | reverse complement strand
ATTTTAGGTTCTTACAGAATATAAGTTTTATGTTCACAGTTTAGATAAAAATGGACATATCATCGGTACGACTGTGGCACAGAGTTTTAGTAGGCATATTTTGGTTATGAAAAATAGATAATAGTGTCGTCTATTGTTTCGACTCTCTGTGCCAGTATACTTTGTGTATTGAACGGAACATTTGGGGTAATTAATTTTATACTGACAATATAAATTAATTTTCGCCATAAGGTTATTAAGAATAGTACTTATTCTCTTAATCCTGAAATAATTATTGATTTACATACATTTAATATTCATTATTTTGATTAATTAGAGGGTACGATCTTATATGGGTTTATATTCTCGGCGAGTTGGATCGGTATTATTTATTTAACAAATATTAATTATTGACGGAATCCATATTCCAAAAGATCGGGATTGACGATACCCCCTTAAGGATGCTTATAAGTTTTGACCGGGCCGAACCTTATAGGTGGATTTAATTATCCGACGGTCAAATAAGTTAAGTAGAAGGACTTAAGGAATTTAAAGATGCCGATTAAATTAAATTGTTCGTAATAAAATTTAATTGGCGGGTATCGGGAATCTTAGCGTAGGGAGAAATTGTAAGTATTTAATAACAGGAGCTCAATGTAAGAAGGTGTTGAGATTATGGATCAGAGTACAATTATAGTTCTTTAGTGGTGTGAGCTATAATTTAGTATTTTATGAAAATTACAAAAACTGCTGCGTCTTTCCATAATTGCAAAAACCGCTGGTAGGTATCTGTGTTCCACTAGAAGTCTTACTCATAATTACTCCCCAGGTCCCTGCTGTAACCCTATATATATACGGGTAGGCTGAACCAGTTTTATATTAATATATCATATTTTGTTTTTCAAGACGAAAGATATCTGGGTTCTGCCGGTACGAGTTCTTGATAGTCTGTAGCCTACACTACGTTCGAGAATTGCATAAGGAAATACAATAAAAGATCTGACATGAGCTTTTACTCGGAATCAAATTGTAGTTGAAGAATCAATCGACAAAAGGTATCCTTCTAAATTAACTTTGGTTGCACGGATTTTATTTTGATCGTTCTACGTCAAAAGTTTTATCTGGAGTTTGTTTCGGCGTTTGTCCGTCCAGTTATTTTTTTATCGAAAATCGTTTACAAAAATAATGATCTTGACAGTATTGCCTCCAACATACCGTTCATGGGCCAGTGTTCTTATTGACACGGGAGCATCACATTCCTTTATCTCATTTGCTTTTGCAAATGCTTTGGGGTTAGAGATGGACTTGTTGGGTAGCATGTTGTGTGTAGAGATCCCGGTCGGAGGAAACGTGATGTTGGGATGAGTTTGTAGATCTTATGAGTTAGAGGTCACCGGCCGCTGTTTAGAGTTTGGTTTTATCATTCTTGACATGACCATGTTTGATATCATCCTAGGGATAGATTTACTGATCACCTATTGTGCCTATATTGATTGTGATCGATGGAGGGTATCGATTTGTACATCTTAGGGTGATTATTTTTATTTCATAGGTGATCGGGGCAATGGTTCAGTGCCTATGCCTGGTGCTGTGCGAAACTGAGGAAATCTTAGTTTTCTCTTTTCTGCTCTCGTGTTGGATGAGGTTGTTGGGGTTCGAAGAGAATTTCCCCATGTGGTTTGTGACTTTCTAGATGTCTTTCCTTATGATCTATTTGAGTTGTCACTGAGTCGTGAGGTAGAGTTTTCTATCGATGTGGTTCCAGGAGCTACTCCTATTTTGATGCCATCTTATCATTTTGCATCAGCAGAGTTGCAAAAACTTAAGGTATAACTTTAGAAAATGCTAGACAAGGGGTTTATACGCCCAAGTACGTCGTCGTGGGGAGCTCCGGCCTTGTTTGCCAAAAAGAAGGATGGGTCCTTGAGATTGTGTATTGATTATCGAAAGCTGAATTAGGTAACGGTAAAAAAAATTATCCTATGCCAAGGATTGATGATTTATTCGATCAATTAAATGGTTTGAGTTATTTTACAAAGATTGACTTGAGGTTAGAGTATCACCAGTTGAGGATCAAGGAAGAGGATATAGAGAAGACCGCCTTCCAATCTCGTTACGATCACTACAAGTTTTTAGTTATGCTGTTCGATTTGACAAACGCTCATGCGATGTTCATTGACTTGATGAACCGCAAATTCTATCCATATCTTAACAGTTTTGTGGTCATATTTATAGACGACATTCTTATCTTCTCACCATCGAGGGAGACACATGAGGAACATCTACGTATTGCTCTACAGCTTTTGAGGGAATATCGACTGTATGTAAAATTTGAGAAGTGTAAATTCTAGATGCATGAGATGAAGTTTCTTAGAAATGTGGCATCGGGGACTAGAGCATCTATGGATTCTTCAAAGACCGATGCAGTGATGAGTTGGGAACGATCGAAGAATGTGTTTGAGATCCGCAGCATTTTGGGTTTGGCAAGCTACTACTAACGATTTGTGAGAGATTTTTCTCGACTTGTCGCGCCGATGACTCGCCTTATGTAGAAATGAGTCAAATTCGTTTGGAGTGAGTCTTATGAGTTGGCCTTCTCGGAGTTGAAGAAGAGATTGACGAGTGCACCAGTATTAGTTATTCCAGAATGAGGTTTGGGTTACCAGTGTATTGCGATACGTCGCATGATGGCTTGGGATGTATTTTGATGTAGGAGGGTAAAGTGGTGGCTTACGGATCTCGACAGTTAAATATTCATGAATAGAACTATCCGACACATGACTTGGAGTTGGTAGCCGTGGTTTTTGCATTGAAGGCGTGGCAGTACTACTTATGGTGAGCATTTTAAGATTTTTTTCAGATCACAAGAGCTTGATATACTTATTTTCTCAGAAGGGCCTAAATCTACGCTAGCGACGGTGGATGGAGTTTATGGAGGACTGTGACTTTGATCTCTAGTATTACCCCAGGAAGGCCAATGTCGTGGCCGACGCTCTTAGCAAGAGATTTCATGGTTCGTTAGGTTCCATTGCCATGCGAGAGTGGGACATGCTCAAAGAGGTTGGTGAGTTAGATTTGTGTTTTGGGGAGACCGAGAACGGCGTGACCTTATTTTTAGTGGTTTCACGACCCATGTTGATTACTAGTGTTCTGGAGGCTCAACAGACAGATCAGGAAGCTCAGATATTACGGGATCGTGTTGCTAGTGGGGGAGACACCAATGGATGAGTTGTGAGCCCGGATTAGAGTTTGAGATTTGCTAGGAGAGTGTTTGTGCCAAAGTCGTGTCGTGGCGATGTGTTACACGATTTTTGCCATTCTCATCTTGCATTGCACCCGGGAGGCACCAAGATGTATCATGATCTGTGTCGTTAGTTCTTGTGGAAGGGAATGAATATGGATGTAGTTCAGTTTATTTCTCAATGCCTTACTTGTCAGTAAGTGAAGGCAGAACATTAGAGGCCAGCAAAGTTGCTATAACTATTGCCAATATCAAAATGGAAGAGGGAGAACATCACGATGGACTTTGTATCTGGATTTTCTAGATTGCCTAAGCGATATGATGCTATTTGGGTCGTGGTTGATAGATGGACGAAGTCTGCGCACTTTCTTTCTATCCGTGTGAAGGATTCTGCGGACAAGTTGAGTAGGCTGTATGTTAGTGAGATTGTTCGGTTACATGGAGAACCTATATCTATTATTTTTTATCGAGACCTGCACTTTACATTGCGCTTTTGGCAAAACCTTCAGGTAGCTTTGGGGACAAATATGCTTTTCAGTACTGCTTTTCATTCTCAAATGGTCAGTTTGTCTGAACGTATTATACAGATTTTGGAGGACATGCTAAGAACTTGTGTACTCAATTTTTGAGGGTCTTAGGAGGATCATTTGCAGTTGTCAGAGTTTGCATATAATAATAGCAATCAGTCTAACATTGTGATGGCACTTTTGGAGGCCTTGTATGGCAGGCCATGTAGGTCGCCGATATGTTGGGCAGATGGGGAAGAAGTAGTAGTTTTGGGACCCGACTTGGTGCGGGAAACAACGGAGAAGATTACCATAATTCGCCAACATTTGGTGATTACCCAAAGTCGTCAGAAGAAGTACGTAGATCAAAGGAGGAGGCCTTTGGAGTTTTAGGTAGGGGACCACATGTTTTTGAAGGTTTTGTCACACCGAGATTTGATGAGATTTACCCGAAAGGGGAAGTTGTCGTCGCGCTCTATTGGGCCATTTAAAATCTTTGAGAGGATTTGAGAGGTGGCATACCATCTGGCTTTGCCTCCTCAGTTGTCATCTGTGTACAATGTATTTCATGTTTTCATGCTTCAAAAATACGTGCCTGACCCATCACATATCTTGGATTGGGCTGAGTTGCGAGTGGACGAGGACATATTTTTTGAGGAACGACCCGTGAGAATTGTGGATACGAAGGAACAAGTGTTGAGAGAGAGAACCATTGTTTATGTCATGGTTTTATGGCTTTATTAAGGTGTCGAGGAAGCTATGTGGGAGCTTCAGTTCGAAATCCGTGTTAGGTACCCAGAGTTGTTTTCTTTCTGACCTTATAACGAATTTCGGGGGCAAAATTCTTTAAGAGGGAAAGAGTTCTGAAACCCAGTTCCTTTTAATTTTATAATGTATATATGTGACGTGTTGGTTATCATTTTAATTATTATAGAAAAGCATATTTCTATATGTTTTATGCATGTGTTGGCTTAGATGTGCATGTGGGTTTCAATCCTGGTCCTGTCAGGTGTTGTGGCAGAAAGTTGTTTTCTTTTTGGGTAGGACCGCTCGAGTGGTCTGTCTGCGTGGGTTATATAAGTGCCAGCTCATCGCCTTGGTTTTTTATCCAAATCTTGTTAAACAAGCTTCTTCCTCTCTTTTGAAAGAAAAACCAAACCCTTAGCCTTCACTCTAGCTTTTGGATTCCTTCGGGCCCAATTTTTGGCATTGAGATAGTTGATCGTTGATCTCCTCGTTGTGGGCTTTGCGCTCATCCGAACGGAATCTTATTTTGGTGACTTTAGTTTTTCACCAGTGTTTAAAACTTTGAGTTTTTAACTCTCTATGGTAGGATTCTAGACTATCTTATTTTAAAAGGGTGTTATATGTGATTATATGCATTTTTATTATTTTAAAATGCTATAAATGTTAAATTTTGTATTTAAATCGTGTTTGTTGGATAAAAAGCATGTTAGGATTCTTTTAGTTTATTACAAAGTTAGTGGACGTATGTGTACATAATTTTCAAAAGGATGAGTTTTAAAAAATGAGAAAATTTATGTATTTATTGTGAAAATATAATTTTTGGAGGTTTGAAACTAACCCTTGGGGTTGAGCTGTGGTTTCAACATGTGGTTGATGAATGAGTGCCTTTAAATGTTTGTGAATGGCTGTGTGCCTCTCTAAATGTATAGCAACTATGTGTGTAACTTAGGATTCGATTGATCTTGCAGTGAAAGATCGCAAAGAATTATTTAATTGGGGCAGGTACTTGTCCAGCAGTGAAAGACCGTAAAAAATTTGCATAATTGGTTTAGTACTTATCCCTCGATAGAAAATCGTAAAAGAGTGCAAAGTGTATAGGAAACATCGTTGGTTATGAAAATCTAGTTGGAATATAACGTGATTGTATGATTATTGAACTGTTAGAAGTTATTGGATTATATGAAAACTCGTGATTTAAGCATGAAAAATCGTTTTGAGATGTGCGTGATCGAGTTGTTTATATAATCTGTAAATTGCATGTCATACTTTTAATTCATGTTAGTCTATTTTCTATTAGGCTTTGGCTCACATTGTGGAATTTAAATCCTTTCAAGTGAATTTGATCTCGTGGATTGATCTTGAGGAGCCCCAGAGATGGCTGAAGACAAAATTCTTAGTTTTGTTGTTCGGTAGTTATTACCATTTTTTGTTAATAGATCATGTAACGATGTTATATGTTTTGGACTTGAAAACATATGTTTTGTAAGCTTAGGGCCTTGATAATAATGCATGTAATGTTTGTATATTAATGAGAGGAACCATGGGTTGATTGCTTAATTTCATGGTTGTATGAAATGGTTTTCGTTTGGTTGATTTCAACGTTTTAATAAATTATTTTTGGTTGGTTTTATGTTTAGTATCAATGTTGTGCCTCGAGGAGGGTTTGAACCTTGATTTAGTTGACTTATTATGCCTTGAAGATTTTCAAAAAAGTTGGGCAAAATGGTTAAGTGTTGGGTGTGAAAAGTTGAGTTTTAAAAAATGGTCAGGAGCTAGACTGCTCAATGGACTGCTCAAGAGGTTAATGTGAACCCTATATTTTTGTACAAGCCATGGAAAAAATAATGTGCAGGCAAGGACCGCTCGAACGGTTTGGGAAAAAATTAAAAATTTTGATTAATTTGTTTTTAAATCTTGGCTCCTGGGGACCTCGATATTATTCTTTTGAGATCTTAATTTACCTAAATTAAACCCTCGGAAGAGCGTTTTTCAAAGATTTTGAATTTGTTTTTGGCTTAGCCTTGCTTGGGCTTGGGTGGTTTTGGTGGATCTTGTATCACAAAATGGGTTTTCTTGGGTGGTTTACGTGACCTTGATTTTAGGGCGCAATAGGTACTGTATAGGTTGTATAAACTTAGCCTTTGCAACTTCTCGATCTCTACCTTGATCATTTTCTCTAGCTCGGGATCGTACTTTCGAGATGTTTGCTTCACTAGTTGGGAGTTTAGAAACACGTCCAGGTGGTGGGTCACTAACTCTTCATCGACTCCCGATATCTCCTTGTAATTCCATGCAAATACGTTTGAATACTGTCTTAGTAACTCAATCAAGCTTCACTTGAACTCTTCTACCAACGTTTTGCTCACATATGCTGGCCTGGGTGATCGCTTAATTGCCAGTAATTTAATTTAATCGGTAAGTATCTGTAATCTTAACGTGGAAAAAATAATTAAACATTTAATAACAGAAGCTCGAATACTATGGTTTTGAGAATAAGGCTGGGAGTGCAATTATAATTCTTTAGTGTAATAATTTATAATTTATGTTTTTATGAAATTGTTTCTCAGTTGAGACAAAATTTCATAATTATATTGAAAACCATTGTTTTATTTACTCTACAAGTCTCTACTGTAGACTATTTATATGCTATTATAAAATCTGGCACAATAATTTATTATTATTCAGTCAGTGATTAGGTGATTGAAATTTTCACGTTATCTGAAAATTCTAAGTTTAATCAAGAAACTTTCGAAGAACACATAGATCAAAGCCCACACTTTGTTCGTGTTTGGCATTTAAGAATACAGTAGAAGGCTTGTATTGAGGATTTGACTTGAAGTTAAAAATCGGGATGGATCATTGACTGAAAGTTGCTGCAACAACCGAAATCATCTAATCAGTTTTCGAAAGGTATAATCCTAAAATTAATTTTGAGAGTATTATCGGGTTTTATTTTGATTGTTCTATATAAAAAAGTTTTAAACAACAAAGCCACGCTTGGAAAAACAATGGCATTCGGTGCACACATGAAGCAGCGTGAAGAATGGAGCTGTGCACTACGCGTGCACGGCGCAGTGCATGCGGCAGCGTGCCGCAGTGGCTAGTGGCCAAGCGGTGATGATGACAGCTTTTTAATACGATTGTGATTTACAGAAATTGAATTGTACAAAATTTTTAGTTGGACACAAAGTTCTAACATAATCATAATACTATAATTTTAATTCTAACATGAATTCATATTTTCTAGATGAACGGAAGATTTTTGACTAAAGAGTTATAAATAGACTATGAAAGCTTAGATTTAATGTATTTATTTAATTAATTAATTAAATACGTGGATGCTTTTATTTTGATTTATTTATTTTGTTTTGTTTTAATTAATTCTTGTGAATTTAATTTTTTTTGTAATAGAAAAATAAAATAAAAATTTCTTTAATTAAAATTAAATTTTTTAAAGAAAATTTTAAAATTTTATTTTGTTATTAAAAACCGTTTAAGATGATTTTTTAAAAAAAAAATCAGATATCTTAGATAAAAGTAGAAACTAATTTCAAATTTTGAATTAATTAAAAAAAATTTAATTTTAATAAATTATTTTTTTCGAAAAAGTGTGTAATTAGATAATAAAATTAAATTCTTATTTTTTTATTTAAAATTAATTTTTAAATAAATAGAATTTGAGAATTTTATTTGTTATACATATAACACGTAAAGATGGTTTAAAAATTAGAATATTTTGCAACGTGTGTTTTTTCAAAATTAATAAATTTATTTTAATTAAATATATTTTTATAACCCTAAAAAAATTTAAAAATTAAGTGGGAGGGAGAATTTATTCACAAATGAATCTCGCGGTCTCTATCACTAATTCGTAGGTGGTGTAATTAATTTTGCGTGTTAGCATTTGGGCTTTTCTCCCCATCGAACAGAATTAATTATAGAATTACTTGTACAAATCTTCTTTAGGGATAATTCTGGATAATTGTTAGTGTAAATCACTTCTCCATCTAAAGGATTCATTGTGAAGTGATTGATTTGGGATTAAGTGATGGTATATACTTAGTTATAAATAATAGTATTCTCTCCATCTGAGTCACTACTATTATTTATAGGATCAAAGTTACGTCAGCTATTTAATTTTACTTGACACAATCTATTGCCTAGATAGTAAAATTAATAGGAATTGGCTTATTTAGACAAATGATGAATAGATGTCCATCCTATCATGGCATGTTATTCATGATATACCAGGCTGTTGGCAAATTATTTTTTAAAATGGTATAGAGAACCAATTTTAAAATAAAATTTAAAATTTTGCTCATCATAATTAATAGTTTTTAATTATGTGATTCTCAAGATTAAAATGACTTTCAATCAACTCGCGGCTGTACTCAAAGAAAACAAACTTACGGGCCCTAATTATGTTGACTAGAAAAAAAATCTGGATGTAGCTTTAACTATTGAGGGTGTTCTTAAAAAACAAGAAAATATGTTTGTTTCTGAAAATGGTTCTTCCTCTAAGCCGAAAGGTAATAAGAAGAAAAAAGGTTCAGAAACTGGGTGGCACAATTTTTAAGGTAGTTAGTGGGCCACAGACTTGTGTAAAAAAGTTGAAACGCAGATGTTTTCACTACAATCAAGCACAGCACGGGAAAAAGTAATGTCCAGTTTATCTTGGTAAGAAGAATAACAAAGGTAATTTCTATACATTAGATATAAAAATATATTTATCGGTGTTATCTATCAGTAACTAATGTGTAGATACGGGAGCCACTAATGATGTCTGCAATTCATTGCAAAAATTTCAAGAAACCCAATAATTTACTGATGGGGATATTTACCTACACATGGGTAATAATACAAGTGTGGCATCAGTTGCAGTGGAAGATATCATTCTAAGTTTTAGTAGAGATTGAATTTTAATATTGAAAGATTATCTTTATGTACCTTCTATTAGAAGGAATTTAATTTATGTTTCTAGATTGGTTAAAAATAGATATTTGGTTTATTTTAATAATTCTGTGATTATTAAAGATAATAAACGGTTTATTTATTCTGGAACATTGGTGGATGATCTTTATGTTATTACTCTCATCTCTCCTACACTGCAACTGAATGAATTGAATAATACATCTAATTCACCATTTAAAAAAAATGAATCTTCTTTAATAAACCAAATGTATCTTTGGCACTTACGCGTAGGTCATATTAATTTTAAAAGGATAAATAGACTGGTTGAAGATGGACCTTTGAGTTCATTGAAAGTCGAGGCAATTACAATATATAAATCCTGCTTGGAGGGTAAAATAACCAAGAGGCCATTTTTAGCTAAAAGCTATAGAGCTGAAGACTTGTTAAAACTGATTCACTCTGACTTATGTGGACCTATGACTATCTAGACTAAAAGAGACTTTGAGTATTTTGTTATTTTTATTGACTATTACTCAAGGTTTGGACACATTTATTTGATGCACCGCAAGTCTGAATATTTTTGAGAAATTCAAAGTATTTAAAGGCGGAAGCGGAGAAGCATCTAGATAAATGTATCAAGACATTACGGTCCGACCGTGGTAGCGAGTATCTTTTTAAAGAGTTTAGGAATTATTTATCAGATGAGAAAATTATATCTCAGTTGACTGCACTAGGCACTCCACAGCAAAATAGTGTAGCAAAAAGAATGAATATGACTTTTATGGAAATGGTGAGGTTTATAATGAGTTATTTAGACTTACCCGATTCATTTTAGGGATTTGTATTAGATACAGCAGCTTATATTCTAAATTTGGTACCTTCTAAGTTAGTACATTTTACTCACACAGAATTGTAGACAGTGCGCAAGTCTAGTCTAAAACATATTTAGATTTGGGGTATCTAGCACACGCGGTGAAAGGGATCACGGATAAGTTAAAATCGAGAACGAAAGTCTATTTCTTCGTTGGATATCCCAGGAAAATGAATGGTGATTTATTTTATAATCCTAAGAATTAGAAGGTCATTGTCAATGCCAATGCTCGATTCTTGAAAGATGATTATATAGTGGACCACAAGGCCAAGAGTACAATTGTTGTAAAAGAGCTGAAAGAAAATACCAGTAGTATGGTAGAAGCGCCATAAGGAGATGCCATCGATATTTCATTACCCTATCGTAGTGGGAGGATTATCAGGACACGTGCAGATCCTGAATTAGAATAGAGTGCTACCATTAAAATATCGATTTCACAACCAGAGGAGTATATGGGTAATGGTGTATAGAGAATAGAATTAGCACAGCGTGTCACCGCTAATACACAGACACAGGTAGTACCTCATCGTAGTGGGAGGGTTGTTCGTAAACCCGATCGACATATATTTTTGGGAGAGTCTTTTGATAGGATTCCAGAAGAACTGGATACTGAACATTGTAACTACAATAAAGTACTCCAAGATAAAGATGAAGAATTATGACAAAGAGCTATGAATTCAGAGATGGAGTCTATGTATTCTAATCAAGTCTGAAAACTTATAGAACCACCCGAAGGAATAAAATCTATCGGAAGCAAGTGGATCTACAAGAGGAAGAGAGGAGCAGACGAGAATGTGAAAACTTCAAAGCCAGATTTGTTGCAAAAGGATTTACTCAGAAAGAAGAGATCGATTATGAGAAAATCTTTTCGCCGATGGTCATGTTTAAGTCTATCCGGATTCTTTTATCCATTGCGGCTCATTTCGATTAAAAAATTTGGCAAATGGACGTCAAGACAGCTTTTCTTAACAAAAATCTTGACTAGTGTATCTATATGGTACAACTACATAATTTTATAGCAAAGCGCTAGAAGCACATGTTGTGTAAGATTAAGAGATCCATTTATGGATTGAAGTAGGCATCTAGGTCTTAGAATACTTGATTTGATCAGGCCATTAAGTTCTATAGTTTTGATCAAAGTCCTAACGAGTCTTGTGTGTATAAGAAGCGTATTGGAAGCGTAGTGATGCTTCTAGTACTTTGCATGGATGATATCTTGCTCATCGAAAACAATGTGAGGATGTTATCTTCGGTGAATGTATGGTTATCCGGCCAGTTTGATATGAAAGATTTAGGAGAATCCAATCACATGTTCGGGATCAAGCTTTTGCGAGATCAGGAATAGAGGATGCTGGTCTTATCACAAGCTACCTATATCGATACAGTCCTTACTCATTTTAGCATGCAGAATTCCAAGAAAGAATTTTTCCTTTTTAGGCATGGAATCACTCTGTCTAAGGATCAGTTTTCTAGGACAGCTGTTGAAATAGAGAAGATGAAGGCGGTTCCTTAAGTTTCGATAGTAGGAAGTCTCATATATGTTATACTTTGCACTAGACCCTACATCTATTTTTCCATTGACATGATTAGCCAATATTAGTCTAATATAGGACAGGAGTATTGGACAACGGTAAAACATATAATCAAGTACCTGAAAAGGACTAGAAATTATATGTTGGTTTACTAGGCAGATAGTTTAGTACATTTGAGGTATACTGACTCGAATTTTCAGTCAGATAAGGATTCTCAAAATGTACCTCGGGGTATGTGTTTTTTCAGAATCGAGCGTAAATATCACCTGATACGAGAGATTATACAGAGATGTGATGTAGACGTGGACAAGATTGCATCAAAAAATAACCTTACAGATCCTTTTACAAAGAGTTTACCAGGTAAGACTTTTGACAGTTATGTGGAGAGCATGAGAGTTAGATGTATGGCAGTATAGTTTTGAATATAAGTGGGAGATTGTTAGGGTTGTTTATTAAAAATTATGATTTTTAGTTTTAGTATTTACTTTTATTTTTAAAAAAAATTTATTTTTCTATTTTATGAGAATCTCAATGAGTAAAGTATGCATTTCATTATTTATTTGATGTTGTGCATTGATATATTTTATTCTACATAGTATTTAATCTGGTGTATAGAGTTCGGCTTACACACGAAATACCAGATTAAAGGTTCTTGTGGAATATACGTTTTTGGTTCACAGTTTAGAATTATCGGTACAACTGTAACACAGAATTTTAGCAGATTTGTCTTGTTTACAGGGAACAAATTATTGTGTCGTCGATTATTCTGATCCGTTGTGTTAGTACACTTTGTGTATATTGAACATGATCAAGTTGAGGTAATTAATTTAATACTGATTTTATAAATTAATTTATACTTCATGGTTATTATGAGTGTACTTATATTCTTAATCCCAAAATAATTATTATTTACGAATATTTAATATTTGTTATTTTGATTTATTAGAGGGTGTGATCTTTTATGGGTTTATATTCCCGGTGAGTTGGGTATCAATATTAATTATATGGTAAATATTAATTATTGACGGAATTCGCATACCGAAAAATTGAGATTAATAATATCTCTTTAAAGAAACTTATAAGTTTTGACCGAGCCAAAATCTACAAGTAGATTTTATAATTCAACAGTCAAATAAGTTAAGCGAAATAACTTAAGAAATTTTTGAAGAAGCCGATTAAATATAATTGTCAGTAATTTAATTTAACCGGCGGGTATACGTAATTTTAACATGGGGAGAATATTTAAGCATTTAATAATAGGAACTCGAATACTACGATTTTGAGAATAAGGCTGAGAGTGCAATTATAATTTTTTAGTGGAATAAATTATAATTTATGTTTTTATGAAATGATTTCTGGGAGCATGATTTCATAATTATATTGGAAGCCCATATTTTATTTACTCCATACGTCCTTACTATAATCTATTTATATGCTGTTATAAAATCTGACGTAATAATTCATTATTATTTAGTCAGTGATTAGGTGGCTAGGGTTTTCACGTTATCTGAAAGTCTTAAGCCTAATCAAGAAGGTTTAAAGAACACGATAGATTAAAACCCATACTTTGTTTGTGTTTAACAGTTGGGAATACAGTAGAAGGTTTGTATTGGAGAATTGACTTGAAATCAAAAATTGTAACAGATCATTGACTGAAAATTGTTGCAGCAACTAAAATCATCAAATCAGATTTCGAAATGTATAATCCTAAAACAAACTTTGGGAGAATTACCTAGTTTTATTTTGATTATTTGATATCAAAAAATTTTAATCTGGAGCCAGTTTCGGCGTTTACCCGTTCAGTTAGTTTTTACTAAAATTATAAATATAATCTTAAGATCTTGAAAGTTTGCCCTAACAACTGAAAGGTACTGCACCATACTTGTGCTTCATAGACCTCCCTAGGATCACGCGGTAGCTCGTATCTGCATCTATGATGTGGAACTTAACTGGCATATAAATCCCCTATAACTCGAGATTCACTGTAATGTAACCCTGAGTTTTCTTCTTTTCTTCGCCGAACCTAATCATTGTTATTGGTTGGTTGACAATTTTGTATTCTGAAATTCCTGTTCTTTCAAACATTTTTCTAGGAATAATATTAATCGAGACCCCACTATCCACAAATATTCGTCTAAACAATACCCTATTTGTGGTGCCAATAATATATAGAGGTCAATTGTGAGAAAAATGATAACTTCGATCGCAATTGGTGAATACTATTGCATTTGAGGAGTTTATGGCTACCTTTCAAAGTATCTCCTCTGGGTCCATACAGCTCGAGTCGTTTGCCTCTTGTACTTTCATAATTGCTTCTATTGCCTCCCTCTGCTGCTATGCTGCAAACCCGAGCTAGTCATAGCACCATTCGAACCTAGATGATTCCTACGATGCTTCGATCGGATCCTGCATACCCCTGCAATCTTAAACCTCATAGACTTCGTCATCTCCTATTGCCAGATTGACCTCCTTGTCATGTTCGGGGAAAGGTCTTTTTCTAACATCGTTGCCTTCCCCATCTGTAAATCTCAACTGCTTCTCGACTACCTTTCTTTTGAAAATAGCTCAGAGTGTGAAGCACATTTCTGTGGAGTGTGAGATAGTCTGATGATAAACACAATAATTCAGCCCTTCTCTGTCCTTCTTAGGTGAAAGATTCTTTATTTTCGGTCGCATTAGTTCTTTGTCAGCTACCCAGTCTTTTACCAATTTCTTCACCATCTCAATGTTGTATGGATATGGCGGTAGGTCGTTATCCCTTCCCCTCTTGTTTTTATCATCTCCTCTGGCTCTTCCTTGTTTCGGTTCGCTAAAAATGTAGGCATATTGAGGTTGATGAGATGCACCCTGTACTCCCGCAACATTCCTTGAACACACATTTGTACTAGATGAGTCTCACTAATTGTAGTCACCCTAATTTGATCAAGCCAAATCTTAGGCACCCGCCTCGAATGTGCTCCAATGATGAAAAAATTAATAGTTATGCTCAAAGATACTCTCAAGCAAGTAAAATCACGAATTCAGCTCAAAACCCAAGAAAATCACCAACAACCTTTAGGCCGTGACACTCCTATCCTTACGGCTGCTACTTTTTTGAAAACCCTAGTACATGCCGTATTCTTGTTCTCACGGCCGCTATCTTTTTAAAAACCCTAAAGCAAGCCGTGACTTTCCTTCTTACAGCTGCCACTTTTGTTGAAACCCTAAACCTAGCTGCAACTTTTGAAAGTCATGGCTGTTCTTTTCACTGCCATAGAGGTCGCAGTCGTCACTGTACAAACACAGAAAGGTAGCGACCGTCACTTTTACCCCTTTTTAAACAGGTAACAGCATTCCAGAGGGGGTTTGTGTTGCGCACTTTGCCTATAAATAGGCGAAGTTTTCAGCAAAAATAAGAAGAAAAACTTGGAGGCCCAAGCTTTGCCCAAATACACCCCCACCCGATATTCTCTCATCCATTCTACACTTTTCGAGTCTTATTTATGTTCTTATTTGCATTAAAAGAGTTCTTGGAGCTCTTATTGGTTTGGAGATAGCCTATTCTCACCCCTGATGGGCCATTCAAGGTGGATATTCACACGAGGTAACCTTAAGAATCCACGACTCTTCTTAAACCCTTATTTTCTTCCCCCGAGGGTGTCGTGGATAAGATTTCTAATATTTTATTGCTTATTTACCATTTATTTTGATCCAAGCATTGTTTCTTCAAGTTTTTCATTACTAACAGTGTATTCTTAGCTCTCTGTTTCGTATATTTACAGTCGTTTCTATTCTATTTTGACGCTCACAAGCACACTGATCACGTCTAAAGATTTTTGAGGTTCTAGAACATGACGGCCGTGACCTTCTCATGTGACAGCCGTATGTTTTGTTAAACCTATAGTCACGGCCGTGCACTTTTTAATAAAATTCGATACATTTGTGCCTAATTTACTCACGGTCGCAACATCATATTGTTACGGCCATGACATTTGTTTCAAGGCTAAAAACATGAAAACTCTCTTCAAAACTTTTTGGTATTTGTTTATTTCAAGGTTTTATCTCCTTTTATTACTCTGTTTAGCATCTTCTCTCTTTTGTATCTCAGTTTATCTTCCTGTTGGGTAATGAATGGCCGATATAGCCTAGATCAAATGGGTCATGATCTCCATTCTGTACACCTTTCTATTTATATGTTTTGTGGTTATCAAAACATGACGGCCGCGACCTTTCAATGTTACGGTCGAGTGTTTTGTTAAACCTATAGTAACGGCTGTGAGCTTTATACGTTTGACCAACACTTTTTTTTCCTTTGTTTATCACGGCCGTAACATCATGTTGTCACGGCAGTGATGTTCTTGCAAGGATAAAAGCATGAAAACCATTTTAAAACTTTTTGTTACCCCTTTATCTTTGAGGTCTTTCTTCTCTATATTCTGTTTTGCATATTCTGTAACAAAGTCCATGTTCTTGATGGGAAGTGGATGGTAGATCTGATTTAGATTAAATGGGTCATGGTCTCCATTATGTATACCCCATTTCTCTCTATTTTATAGATCTACAAACATGGTTGCAGCATCTTTTTTTTTATTTTTATTACGGCCACCATATCCTTTTGCTACGGCCGCGAGGTTTTGTGAGACCAATGACATGAAAATGAGTTTTAAGTATTCTGTTGTTCATTTCGATATCCTGTATATTATGTTTAGAGTTATTACTTGTATAGTGGATGAAGGATGGTAGATCTAACCTAGAATCAATAGGTTATAGTTTCTGTTATGTATATCCTATTCATTTAAGTCTGTTTTAAGTCTTGCGTGATGTTTGTACCATTTTTGTACCCTTAAAAAAACCATGGCCGCGAGTTTTATTTGTCACGGCCGTGAGCTTTTTCATTTTGTTCTTCGCGGTAACCTTATATTTGTCACGGCCGCAACATTTGTTGCTACAGTTGTGAGTTTTCTATATATTCGGTAGCTTAAATATGATGCTGTAGTCTCTTCTGTTTGTTCTGTATAGCATGTTAGGGGCAAAAACATTGTTGCATGACCCTTAGACTTTTGTTTGTTCGTTTTATCGCTTATTCGCATGTTTTTTGCTTTCCTTTGCTCAAACGATACGTGTGGCATATTTAGAAATAACAACCAAGTTACATGACCCTAGGAATCATAGTTAGGATTTTGTTTCGTTACTTGCTTTTGTTTGAACTCTCTTTAACCTCCTGTTCTGTGTATGTTATCTTTGAAAAGTTTACAACAAGAACCAATATTGACAACGTTAAGGCCCACATCACGGTTTGGCAAAAAGGGTGCCTAACACCTTCCACTTTCGTACGTTAGCCTCCGAACCCTTTCTTTCTTTGGTTATGTTTTTCAAAAGACCCACAGCCTTCTTTTTGTTTTTCTTGATTTTTCTCAAAAAATCAAGTGGCGACTTCATGTTTTTAAAAAGGATGCTCATATATTTTAGATTTTCTTATTTTGAAAAGAAAAGAACATTTTTTCTAAAAATAATGGATATCCAATGCATCTCGCAAAACAAAAACACCTGCACCCACGAATAAACGAAATGCCCGCACTAACCAGGCCATGGCATTCAACAGCCAGGTTATAAAACCTTTTGATATACTCAAGCAGGTCATCCCCAAGCCTCTGCATTTCTCTAACCAGAGTGAGTGTCATCACTTTTTCATAAACTTGGAAGAACTTTGTATGGAACTTGTTAACCATATCTTCCCAAGTGGCGACTAAGCCTGGTGCGAGGTTGACATACCAACTATATGCCACGTCCGTCAATGATTTTGAGAACTCTCACAGGTGCAGTGTATGATCTCATTTATAGGCCTCTAGTGTTTCCACGAATCTTACCACATGTTGCTCTTACATTCCCCTTCCTTCCATCAAACTTCAAAAACTTTGGGCCACATAACCTTCAAGATAAGGCACTCTTAACAAATACAGCGGATGAGGAGGCTAAATATTCGGATCTGGTAAGGATGATAGCTGTCTCTTTGTTCTCTCTTGCTGGAACATCGCTTGGACATCTGTAATTGTCGCGAACTGAGCCTGCATTCCTAGTAGAGTGGGATCGGGGTTAATAGACCTTGCATCGTTATCGGGGTCACCTGCGCTTGGGGTCTGATCTATTTTATTAGATGTTGCTGACCCATTGGGGTCACCTGTGGATCTACTAGTACCTTCTCTGCTAGTAGACTCTCGCGTGGTGTCTCTACTCGATTAGCGTTTGTTACTGCCGTTAAGATTGAATTAGTTAGCCCTGCGATAGCATTCAGAATACTGGTTTGGCCATCTTGAATGGCCTACAGTGCATCTAAGAACAGATCATCGCGGTTGTTGTTGGCATTCACTTGTTGTTCCACACCAGGCTCGACGTTACGTTCGTTGCTATTGGAATACCTTCTAACATGGATGGTTTAGGGGTTGTGTGTAATTCGCTCCTAATACTGTCCATTTACAAATTCACCTCACTAGTGGAATTGCCAAAATAATATAGGGTTCTTTCTAGGAGAAAAATTAATTATTAAATATCGGAGAGGTGAAATATGCAAAGTAATTAAAAAACACAGAACATAGAGAGAGCGATAGTTGGGTGAAGGAGAATGCTAGTTGTGTTTAGAGTATCTGGCAGTATGAATACGTATCAGATAGTCTGAATCGGAATGCCTTAAGAGCACGGTCATCCCTCATATTTATAACCCTTTGCTGGAGCTTTTAGGATTAAAACGGGACTCTTAAGAGGTGCAATCAAATCATGGAAGGTAATCTCGAGGACCAAGAGATCATATCCACAAATTAACTATTTTCTAGAGAATAAGTGTTCTACTCTAACTTAACTACGTCGGACAGTGGGTGCTCTGTGGGCATCCGACCCACTCGGCTCAAGTATCCGACCCACTCGGGTTGAGTGACTCAGAGGTCACTTGAGTGACTCAAATGGGTGAGTCGCATGGCATGAAAAGTCTTTTTCTTAGCCACCAAGTCACATATCTCCTAACGTCCCGTGCAGGATTATATTGCAATTGTTTTTATTGTCTCTGGTATATTCTTTTGATTTTTAAAGGAATCTATGATTGTATAGTCTGTGCTATATGTTAGCCATTCAGTCAGAGCTGAGCCACATAGTCTGTGCCATGTCATCATAATCAGGTAGTCAGAGCTAGACTCACAGTCTGTGCCATGGTAAAGTAGTCAGGGCTACTGTCATAGTCTGTACTATGTTTTATAGTCTGTGCTATGAAATATCTTCATTCGTAGTCAAGATTACACTTCATAGTCAGTACTATGGAATATTGCACATCTCGGAGTGCTGATCAGTAACATCAGTTGGCCGAGTTACCAGGGGTCCTAGCAACTCGGGTAGGTCAGGTTCGACCTTTCTAGCAACTTAAAGTAACTTGGAATTGTATGTGTAGTTATGTTTTCTTGTGCTTCTATGTGCTGAGTAGTATGTTACACTTAGCCGAGCTATTGGGCTCGGTTCGCCTATGGCTCGAGTTGTACAAGTATGGAACATAGCATTTTGTCATTATGCTTGTATTAAAGCTACAGTGATTATTCAAGCTATTTGTGGATGTCGAGCTACTCATGGTCCCATTAGCTCGAGTAAGTCATCACTGAGTTCATGTAGTCTGAATAACTAAGAATTGTGATTCACTATCGGAGTAGAATTCTTAAACACCTTGAGTACTTCGGGAAACTCGAGCAACTTCTATCGAGTGACTCGGACCAAGGTCGTGTTTTGATAGCTTATAACCGAGCTGCTCAAGAGTCAAGTAGCACGGGTCAGTATAGGGAGTTCAGGTATTCTTCTTTTTCAATAGATTATAGTCATTTTTTCGTATACTGTCTATTGGGCCGAATTAGCACCCAAGCTACTTGATTTTTGATATACCCAATCTGCCAATACTTTGATAGTCATCATCTACAAATGTGAAATTAAGTAAAAATAAAAAATAATTTTTATATTCTATTTTAAAGAAGAAGTTTCAATTAAATAAAGCATCACTATTTTAATGCTTGCATAATTTCTGAATATATGATATTAGGATTTCACAAGATAAAAATTCAATAGATTCGATGTGCTTTTTTACCAGTTGATAAAATTTTAGGCAAATATTGATGTATTAATATTTAAATAATAAAAAATCTATCATGCATGACAGTGACAAATTTTTTAATAACTTTTATCACTTGACACAAGACTGAGGATCTTTTTAGTGTATAACATTTTGGAGATAATGAGAGATTTCTCTTACTTTAATAGAGCCCATGAAACATAAGAATTTTCTTACATTTTTCTCATGTATGCTATTAGAGACAATCGCGCAACACTTTGTCTTCTTAATTCGGAGTATGAGATCATGTATAAGCCTATGGTACATGATAGTGAGATTTTTCATTTGTTGATGCAAAATAAGGATTTTTTTAGTATTCATAAAAATTTTAATACAATGAGAAATTTTTGAATGTCTATAATATTTTGAACAAAATAAAAAATTTCTGATACCTAAATGTAGAGCATACAAATTTTCTGATACCTATCATACATGATAGCTCGACATTTTTTAAAATATTTTTCTCATGTATGCTCGTAAATATAGTAAAATAATATTTTGTCTTCTCCTTAATTTAGAGTATGAAAAATCTTTCATAACTTAATTGAAATTCTGTTAATTTTCTCATATATGAGTCTATCGTACATGACTGAGAAAATTCTCATATCTTAATAAAAAATTGAACTTTTTTAGTTTTATAATTTCTTCAATTCAATAACAATTTTTTAAGTATCTACGAAATTTTGAGCACAATGACAATTTTCTCATTCTTTGATGTAAAATATGAGAAATCTCATCTATGATAATTTTTCATATTTTTCTAATATATGTTTCTAAAGATAATAGCACAATACTTTATTTTTTTTCTTAATTCAGAGTATAAAATATTTCTCATAACTCAATGCAGAGTATGAGAAATTTCTTTTATATGGGCACTCTCGTATTAAAAATAGTAATTACATTATTATTTCTATAATTATTTAGAAAAATATGAAAAATATCTCAAAAAACATTTGGTTATTTTTTAGAATATTAAAAATCTTTCAATTTACATAGTTTTCTAGTTACTTTGTAAGAGAAAGTGCAAAATTATCTTTTCTGTAGCGGGATATGCAAACCTCCCGGACATTGGTATTTTTAATCCTAAGATATAGAGGTTAAATAGATATGATATCACATGAAAGTTTCCTAACCAAACAAGGGATATGTGGGTTCCATTTGAGATAATATACTATCCCATCATTTATATCCCTCAAACAAACAAATCCAAAAACCCAACTGCTGACTAAAACACCTAAATCCCAAAACCTATCCCAACCTATAGATGTCCAAAATTAGAACTTACCCGACTTCACAACCAAAACCCCAAAACCCACCCCAGCCACTGTGGCCACCGCCGCTTGCTGGCTTTGTTGGCAAAGCGAAGAGGTTGTGTCGGTGTTGCTGCAATGAGACATAAAGTATTGTGCTATTATCTTTAGGAATAAACATTAGTGATGATGTCCTTTCTTTGAACGGCTCCCCGAGTTCCAACTTGGGCCTGAGAAGACAAAGCAACGTTAGAGGGGATGCCGGAATGTTTCCGGCGAAGCCCCCTCCAGTGATCAAATTAGTAATCTGGTGGAGTGGGGAGCAAGAAAGGAGAGAAAAATTAGTGAGTGAGTCAGTCCCTAAGAGAGAATCAGAACTTACCTCATTAATCCTTGCTGTTAGTCCTTTATACAACACCTTTTCGACACGTGGCATGGTGCCTCGTACCAAAATGGTTATGATGGTACGACATGGATAGATTTCCAACTCTCGACTGCGATGCGTGCTAGTCACGCGTTAAGCTGATCAGGATTTTTACCCATAGCTTGGATGATATCGATTTTGAGGATTGTTTCCGTTGTCTATCCTCATCAGCTACTATAACTGATCAACCACTGCTACTCTTCCCCACCAGCGTGGTCATCTTGGGCTTGCCATTCGGCTGGGCAGAGATTCCCGACATTGGTCATCTGGGTTTGGGTGAAATGACGGGAATGCCCTTGCTACACATTAGTAGTCCCCTATTCTTGATCAGTAATAATGAAAATGTTTGATGATTGGGAATACCAGTTCCTTGACCAACCGTAGGGGGCCATTTTTCTTGGGGGGTCAGCAAAATGTCTTCTTCTGGCCAAAAGATACAACTCAAACGTCACAGGAGGGTTTCTTTAAGAATGGAAGCTGTCATAGCACCCTCTTAGTTTTTCCTTAGCAAACGGCGGCGTAATTACCATTTACGAGGCGACACCATAATTACGCGCGTTTATACGTGGCAACCGTCGCTTGTGCCCATTCTTCTAGCCCACGTGGCTTTTCCTAACCGTTGATCATGTTAGCCTCGTCTAATCTTAACCGTCCAAACATAAAGGGCGGCTAAATGTATTTTCAAACTCGGTTCCTGTTTGAGGCAAAATTGTCAAGATCATTATTTTTGCAAACGATTTCAGTAAAAAATTAACTGGACGGGCAAATGCCAAAACAGGCTCTAGATAAAACTTTTGACGTCAAACGATAAAAATTAAAACTCGGGCAACCAAAGTTAATTTACAAGAATACCTTTTACTGGTCAAATCTTCAACTACATTTTTTATTCCAAGTTGAAGCTTCCGTCAAACCTTCTATTGTATTCCCTTATGCGATTCTTGGATATAGTGTAGGCTATAATCCTCTAAGAACTCGTACCGGTAAAAACTGGACAGTTTTAATCTTAAAGACAAGTTATGAAACTGGTTTAGCCTACCCGCATATTTATAAGACTACAACAGGGACCTGCGGAGTAATTATGAGTAAGACTTCAAGTGGAATACAGACACCCATTAGCAGTTTCTACAATTAAGAAAATCTCATAGCAGTATCTGCAATTATGAAAAACTAGAAGCAATTT